>JANHGB010046559.1:0-23111 GCA_026283785.1 Coracopsis vasa
TGGTAGCAGTAGTGGTTTGTGTTATACCTTAGTTACTGGACTGTTCTTATCTCAACCCGTGGTAGTTACATTCTTTCCATTCTCTTCCCCATCCCTCCAGGAACAGGGGGGAGGAAGGAAGGGAAGAGTGAGTGAATGGCTGCTAGGTTTTTCTGGGTTGCCAGCTGGGTTTAAACCATGACAGGTGTTTACTAAGAACTGCACGTATCATGTATTGAATTGAAAAGTGGATAAACACCTAGAGCAGATTCTTGATTCCATGTAAAAATTGCATGTGCTCCATGATCTCTGCTTCCCTAAATGAAAATTTTGTTTGTATTGTGCAGCTTATTATTTGAAAGCAGATTATTGCCTCTGAGCAGCACTTCAGTGACAACAATGTGCAGTGTTTTTAGTGTTGTGCAAAGGAAAATAGTACTAAGAAAGCTAGAGGTGGCTATAGTGAATGAGGGAGAAGCTTCTAATGGAGGGTTTCTTCATGTGAAGTGTCAGCTGAGCAAAACCTGGCCCTCAAGACCTCAAGACTGTGGGACCTTTCCTACAGTATATACATTTACTAATCTTGATTTATTTTTTTTCTTTTTTTTTTATGTGTGTGTAACAAATAGAAAAGTAATGCTGAATTCAGGTACAGAATACATCTATTTTAATTTAAGGCTTTTCACATACACAAGTATGTTAGCCACCTGAAAATTGTCATGACACCTAAGAAGTGTCATTTCCCTTCATTTAGCATTTTGTGTGTATTAATTGTAATTGAATGTTCTATTATAGTCTTAATGACCTCCATATATAGGGCATATACACTTACTATGCTTATATGCATTTTTGCATGTCTCTGCAGCTATAATAAGATGGAATTAGATCACATTTGTGATAATAGAATAAAACCCAACCATCCAATGTTAAAAGTTGCACTTCCTTAAAAAAAACAAACCAACCAGAAAAAAAACACATCAGACTTGCCCACTGGATTACCATTTTGCATATATTTATCTGGATGCAGGCAGGACTAATAGAAGATTTTAGAATATGTGGCTTACAAAATAACCTAAGGATATGTCTCTCAATATTTTCTTAAGGAAATTTATTCCTTTTTTTAAAAAATATTTTAACTAGACACTTGCTGCTGTATTTTTTTCTGAGATAAGTCTGATTACAATTTCCTGGCGTTTTGTAGCAATTAGCATAGGGGTAGATTGTGTTCTGCTATCTGATGGTGATTTTAGAAGGTGAAATCCTAAGAATGATGCTCTTCCTGAAGGTATTTATAGTAATAATAGTAACTTTATTTCCCTGCCAATTTAACTACCTGCTTTCAGAGAGGTACCAATAGAACAGTTATTTGTAAGCAATACAAATGCAGTTTATTCCGTTTACATCTGTTTTGGCAGTATTCCTTTGATCAGATTAAGCAGTTGTCTGAACCACATTTGAATAATGTACTCTTAATTTTCTATCTTTATTATTGTAAAGTAGGACTATATAATTTTCATATATTTTCAGATACATGTATATGTTGCTAAACCCCATTAATTCTTTTTGCTGTCATCAGAAACTTTAAAGGCAGGATTCTGTTTGTGTGTGTTTATATATTTGTTTATATCTTGGTTTTCTTATGAAATGATGTTAGTTGCTGAAATATTTTCAGCTTTATTAAATAAAGCTGTAATTGTAATACATGTTCGGAACAGTTAAGCACTCTTTTCTTCTTTAAGAGTTTTTGCAGTATGTTCAAAATATTTAGCTGGTACTTGCAGCATTTAATTATGTTAGGACTATGTTTGCAGCCACATCTAAAGCTTATATCTGAATATTTTTTAGGTTTTAGACAGAAAAGTGCATTATTGTTATTTCAGACTAGATTTTACTGTAATGAGCTATGTAGTAATATGACTGCTTTTACATAATGGCACTTACCATGTCAACAGATAACTCTTTAACTGCTTTTTAATTATTAATTCTCTTGATGTTCTATAGTAGGAGGAGGCAACCATCCTCTTCTTGTTCCTTATGATACACTCACAGCCAAAGAAAAAGCCAAGGACAGAGAAAAAGCACAGGATATTCTGAAATTCCTACAGATTAATGGATATGTTGTCTCCAGGTAATACTCTGTTCACTGTTAGCACCACAGGAAGTTCCTAATATCCTTCAGTAGCTGGTTAGCTTGGGGTTTGTTTTGTTTTGGTTTGGTTTTTTGAGGTTTTTTTTTTTTTTTTTTGAGCTTTTTTAATTAAAGGAAAGACCTATGTTTGTTTTAAGGTTTGAGGACCTGAGAGTAAGGACGAGCTTCATATAGAACATTGTAATGATGGATTTTGGTGTTAGTAGCAGGAGGTTTGGAAGGTGCAAGCAGAGTTTTCCAGAATCTCTGCATGTCTTTTGCCTCTCATCTCAACTCTACAGCAGGGTGTTTCTATCTGGTGTGTTTCCACACATCCAACTTTTAGTAAACTTGTTAATTTTCTACAAGTGATAGATATATGAAGTCTTCATTACAGGTCAGGTACATGTACCTCTATAGGAATTTCCAGGTAACTGCTTTGATAAGACAGTTTTATTTCTAAAATGTACCTTTTTCTTTTAAGTGAGTCACTTTGTAGTGTTATTATAATATTTTAAAAGAGAAAAGTGATTTTTTTTTTTAAAGTTGGGGTTTTTTAAGCAATCAACAGTGTAAATGTAATAATAGTGAATAAATGTAGTAATCAAAAGAGCATTCACGATTCAGTACTTATATGTGCTATTCTCTACAGAATAACATGCATAATTCCTTTTTTTTTTTTAGTATGACATATTTATCTACTAAATGCAGTGTGAGTGAAATTTTAATTAAATTGGAGGCTTGTCTGCCTATCAGCATGGCTTAGGAAATGTGAGTCACTAGGAAAGGCTGAAAGCATATCTGAGATTTGTATGACTTGAAAATTAGTAAGTGAATGAAACAGTCACAGAGGTGGATTTAAGTAATCATTGTGAATTAATTAGCCTAGCACATCTACTTAAAATCTGCCTACTTCCTTTCTTTTATATCATGTATGAAATTTAGCCCATTTATAGCATCCCACAGTTAATCTAACAGTTCTAGGTTAAAATTTTTTAGGGTGGCTGGAATAATTCAATTTACTTCCTTTCACTGGAGTAGGTTGTACAAAAAAGGTTGTCACTCAGCAAAGGTTTCTTTTCTCATCTGTCAAAATGACAAATGACTCCTCAGGTGATTCAATGTTACATGTTCCTTTTTGACTAATCCTTGGAAAATAAGTGAGTACTAATGTACCTGGTACTTCTGACAGTGAGGTGGCTGACTCCCTTGCTGGTTAAGCACAAGTTCTTCATTAAAGTCCTTAAAGTCCTGATCCTGCAGAATCAAGGCATATGTCGTTGCCAACTTGTTGCTAGCAGACATCAGCCCACATCATGGAACCACCCTCTGCAAATTCATACTTACTGAAAGAAGGTACACTTTTCATATTAAACTAGTAACTATCATGATGCATACTTGTCCTGGGTTCAGCGTTGAGCCCAGGACAGTACTGGATAAAGTAAGCTCCAATTCCATCACTTTGTTTTCCCCATTTTTCACAAATGCTATATAGCAATTCAGAGTTTTTCCACTACCAATTGTCTTTTTGGAAAAAGTCATGATGAGGGAGATGAGATTTACTTCTGGTTTGATTGTTTAAATCAAATATTTTAGCAGTTTCAAAATCCCTTACCCAAGAATCAATCTCTGAAGGGAAATACAAGACAGTAATGCCTTACAAGTAAGGGAAATAAATTACAGTGATACTGGATTAATCTGATTGATTGACTAGTCTAATTTTTCTGTAACCTTCTACTTGGGAAATCTGAGTTGTATCTTAAAAAATTGCTTAAAATCCAAATAAGTGTACAATTTACTTCACATAACAGTTCTGATGCTAAAAAACCAGAACAATTCTAATGCTAATAAGCAGTTAATCATTACTAGAGAATGTGACATCAGACTACGTGGAGAGGTAAGACTACTTTGAGTCCTTCTACATGTGTGAAAATTTGAGTTTCTCCTTTTTACAGAGGACTTAAGGACCTGGAATTAGACACGCCTTCCATTGAGAAACGCTTTGCCTACAGTTTCCTTCAACAACTTATAAGATATGTGGATGAAGCCCATCAGTATATTCTGGAGTTTGGTATAGTACTTCTTGTACATTTTCTTAAGAATTTTTAACCAACTTGTTTGATATTATAAAAAGAAAACCTAGATTTTTTTTTAAAAAATTACACATTCTTTGACTAGGAGTTTTCCCTGTAGTTTACTATAGTTGATGAAAATTGTGGATTTTGGAAAATTATGTAGTTTGCATTCATTCCAATTTCCCATATTCATTGCCATTTCCTATGTTCATTCATCAGATAAGAAGTGTTAAGCCAAAATTTGACTTTCATTATTTGAAAAAGAAAGCTAGCTGCACCACTGTATTTGTGCACAAACTGATCTCTCACATGTGCACATTAATATTTACTATTCATACATAACCTTTTTTCACAGAGCAAATTAAACCAGTCATTTGTACCATCCTGATATTTTTTTTTTTTTTTCTGGAGGAGGAAGCAGAGAAACCTCTTTCACAAAAACTCCTACAATGGGAACCTTCTTTCGTGAACACCCAGCATGTGTTTTGCCAACAGTGCTATCATGGAAACAAATTAACTTGATCTGCTTTTGTTAAAGATATTTTTTTTTTCTTTAAAAAGAAAGTTTGGTGACCCAAGTCAGCTTCTCATATGAGGACTTAAAGCCAAAAAACCTGGCCAGATGCAGCTTCTGTGTGGCCATGGGAGTTGCAATGCCACATAACATAAACTGTGCCTCATGTTTAGGCACAGATACTGTAACTTGACAGTATTAATGGCAGGAACAGTAGGGAGATTGAATATATCAATGTCTGTCCAAAACCCTATCTAGTTTTAAAGTGGGAATTATTACATTTACAAATTGTTATATGACATGGTTATTTACAGTAGGGAAAGTCTGGCTTTGGTAATTCATTGTGATACTTCTGCAGCTAAAGCCTGATTATCGTGGCTTCAGTCTACTTAATTATATAGATTTGGCCTAACTGCAAGAATGATAATGAATAAATATTGAAACAATGTTAAAGCAAATACCACTCACGTCCCTCAGTGGATTAGTAAAAAGAAGATAATAAATAAAGAATAAATAGTGTGTGAGCTGTACCAGGTGATGCCTGTAAAGAGTATTTGATTTTTATTTTTATAGTTAAGGGGAAGTGAAGCAATTTTAATTTCATTTGGTTAGTACTAAACATTTTTTTTTTTTTTTCTGTAGACAAAGTCCACAAATACATAGCAGAAATTTGGAAATTCTGTTTCTCCTGGGAACAACTGGAGAAAGGTGTTCCATTAGACTCTGAGTTTAGGCTTCCAAATTGCCACCAATAACTAGAAAAAAACAAATATAAGACTAGATTTGCATCTGACAAAAATATCCATACCTCTGGACTGCGTCTACATTTTCATGGAGATTTGGACAATTATTCTTTACACATTTTATTTCTGTCGCTTTTCTTCTCATGAGGTAGTCATAAAATGCCACTTTAACTAGTGTGTACTGTTTGTGATATCTTAAATCTGCATCTAAAGAGGTATTATTTGTTTATAGTGTACATTTTAAAAAATGCAGAGTAGACTAATTAAGATATATGACAGGGAGCTTAATTTTCTTCTCTCTGCAGATGGTGGCAGCAGAGGCAAAGGAGAGCACTTCCCATATGAACAAGAAATCAAGTTTTTTGCCAAAGTACAGTATATCTTTGCTTATTCTTTGTCAACATAGTAAGTAGTAGAAGTGAGAAAGTATTTATTAGTGAACATGATTATTGTTCTTATAGTTACACTTTTCTGTGTTAAATTCATTATTTTATTAATTAGAAACAGTAGTAATAAAAATACCTTGAAAATACTGTAGTATGAAGTCTATATGTCAAAAAAACCCACAGGACTATATTTTTATTCTCATTATTTCCTTACTCTGTGATGTGCAACTACTCATATGATGTTATTCATAACCTCCCTATCTTTTCTGTTTACTAGCCTAGTCTAATTCTGAAGATTTTTCGCTTTTACAGTGTTCAGACAGATAAGTGTGAGCTATAGTTACTGGAATTAATGTAGCTATGTATCTGTCAGTGTCATCTCCCTTATTTCTTCCCTTGTTTTAAAACCGTGCTGATCTCTCTATCATGGAATCACAGAATGGCTGAGGTTGGAAGGGCCCTCTGGAGTTCATCTAGTCAAACTTCACTACTCAAGCAGTGTCACCTGGACCAGGTTGCCCAGAACCATCTCCAGATGGCTTTTGGATATCTGCAAGGGCAGAGACTGCAGTCTCTCTGTGCAGTCTGTGTCAGTGCTCAGTCATCCTCACCATAAGAAAGTGTTTCCTGATGGTCAGAGGGAACTTGTTGGCTTTCAGTTTGTGCCTATTGACTCTGGTCCTGTCACATTGCACAACTGAATAAGAGCCTAGCTCTGTCTCCTCTACACCTTCCCTTCAGATGTTTATACACATTGACGAGGTTCTTCCTGAACATTCTCCAGGCTAGAGTCCCAGCTCCCTCAATTTCTCCTCATGCAGTTCCTTAAAATTATCTTTGTGGTCCTTCACTGGACTCTCCAGTATATCTATGTTTCGTACTGGGGGGCCCAGAAGCAGACAGTACTTCAGATGTGCTGAGAGTAAGAATCATCTCCCTGCACCTGCTAACAGCGCTGTCTAATGTGACCCAGAATGTTGCTGGCTGCCTTTGCAGTGAGGGTGCACTGGTCATGGTCATTTAACTGTGCACTGAGACCCAGTGCCTTTCTCTGCAAAGTTGCTTTCCTGCTGGTCAACCTTCAGCTTGCAGCTTTTGCTGCATTTTCCAACCCTGATATCCTTGCAGTAAATTGTAATCTCAATAATTTAAAGCAATTCCATGTGGTACTATTTGCCAAGGTCGCTGAGTCTAAAGGTAGCATTCCACCTTGTTTTGGACCATGCTCCAAAAAGGAAGCAATTTCAGATTTTCTTATTGGCTGGTTTTTGTGGATCTCCACCTGGCTGACATCTGCAGTGGGCACTGAGTAATGGTGACCACGTGGAGTAAACAGGAAGACTTCTGTAGACAAGCCTTTGATAAGTAAGGATGTTTGAGGAGTTTTATTTGATAGCGTCTGGAGTTAAGTGCCATTAGTGCATTGATAGGTGTAGGTGAATTTTTCTTATACCTACATTAAAAGGCATGAAGAGTTGTCTATGTGCATGTGGTATTGGAAAAATCCCAAATTGTGAGATGAAATTAAATTATACTTTCTGCTTTGTCCTTCTCCTAAAAAACCACACAGATTAAGTCCCAGAGATAATATAGATTTTTTTTTTTTCTGCTGCTTTCCTGATGATATTTTAAGTGCCTTGAATACTAAATAAATTCAGTGAGGAATAGACATTAAAGAAAAAATACATAGGGATTTTAAAACAGAAACCATATTTGAAATCTCCTGTCTTGAGTTGTCTTACAGAGAAAAACACAGAACATAGTAAAGAAAGCCCTGAGATAACTACTTCTTTCTGATGCAATTTCAGGTTGTGCTTCCTTTGATTGATCAGTATTTTAAAAATCATCGCCTGTATTTCTTATCTGCAGCAAGTAGGCCTCTCAGCAGTGGAGGCCATGCCTCTAACAAAGAGAAAGAAATGGTGACAAGGTAAAACTTAAAATAATATTAATGTGTATGCACATGTGTGTTTGACTTTAAACAGCAGCAGTTGATTGTAGGAAAGTGAAAAGTGATGTGGGAGGCAGAGAAATATTTTTATGAAAATGCAAATTAAACTTTTTTCACTTTCTTTTCCATTTAAGTAAATTCATTTCATAAAATGGAGAGAGGAGTACAGTTATGATTATATGCTGTTTTAAAGGCTGTGGTGGTGATTTTAGCATGCAGGGAACTTGAATTTAGTATTATGTGCAACAGCCTGTGGCTCAGGCTATAAAACTGTGTATCAGTTTTCACTGCTGGAAATAGGTATATACTGAAATCATTATTCCTGCAAAATTCTGTGGTAGATTTAAAGCCCAAACTTATTTATAACTGAGTTTCAGTAACTATCATTATTAGTGTCTGACATAAAAAGTAAAAAAAGAGAGAGTTGCTTTTTTTCTGCTCTTTAGTTTTCTAAATAGTAATAATAATAGTAACATGACAGAAATATCCGCTTGATCCTTTCTCTGAAGTTATCCCTTTTTGGGCTTTCTCGTTATGATATGTTTTCACCTAATTTCACTTCTAATGAATTGAAGCTTGTATTTCCCATTTAGTAAGGTGGACTACAAGATTCATGCAGGACCTGCTGCATACCTGTATGTACAGGTTTCATGGTTGCATTCTTGGCTGTTACTGGGTACTGAACCATGCAAAACTGAATTGCTGTTTTTTGAGGCTGACAGCCAATTGCTGCTTATACAGACATGGGGTTTGCAAGATTTTGTGAACTGAGTGAAGTTTTTAGCAACAATACTGAACATAAGTAAGTAATGGCTGTCTTGGCTGTGTATTATCTCATGGACTAATTTGATCTGGCAGCTAATCCTGAATGGCATTCTTCAAAGAACTAAAAACCTCTATCTAAATACATCAATCCAGATAATTTTCCACTCTGTGAGCTGCTGTTTTCTGTCTGTAAAGTCCTATATAACAATATTTTCACAGCTGTTATGTCATACCAGTAAACCCCATACTTATGGAATATGTCAAACATGGATGTATCAACATACCTGCTGTGTAGATTCAGGACTTCACACAGGCTGTCTAGCTGTGTGAGATTCCCGAACATGTAGCCCAGCAAAAGCATCAGAGCTGCTGCCATACTTAATTGAATTACCTGCCATCCAGAAGTGTCAGCCAAAGAAAAGAAAACACATGTAGGGAAACCTTGGATGAATACTAGCTATAACCAGGGCTATTGAGCAATTTATTTCTTAATTATCAAGAGGCAAAGATTATAGAAACTAAATTATATGATCCACTTCCTGAAGGGCTGTTTGGGGCCATTTGAATAGATTCACAAAAATTATTATTTTTTTTTTGGTTGTTGTTTTCCTGCCCTGGTCCCCCTACCTGCCCTCAGTATTGTAGGGAGTTTGCCAAAGCTGAATTGTGGATTTGACTTTTCCCTTTAGATTTGTTTGAATCCAACTCATACATAGGATTTTCTTCAAGCTAAGGGAAGCTCCTGGCTGCTTTTTTTTTTTTTTTTCCAATTAAGCTTGCATTTTTTAAGCTATGGAAGAGTATAATTTTGGGTATTGATGATGCAATGACAGTGTTAAGTGCGATAGCCATTTTGTGTTCAGCAAACATGCTAAATCCAGATTTATTCTGTGGGGAACTTGGGGTCAGACCTCTTCCTGAAATACAGTAGCATCTTGTTTGTAACCGGCCTCCTCAGGATTGGGCTTTTTGCATTTCTCATTCATCCATCTTACAAGTCCTTGTACTACTACAGTTCTATAAAATTAGTTCTGGACATCAATCTAAGTACTGGTCATTTGGACATTTTATTTATTTGTTTAACCTAAACTAATTACACTGGAGATAATAGGTTCAGTCTGACTTTGTGAAAGCTGTGGTCAGTTGTGCAACATCTGTGTGTTAGAACATAAGAGATTGTGAGCTCTTTTACTGTCTTGGTTAGAATGGACACAGGTTTTATATGACACTAACATGCTTCTGTACAGCTTTTCCTGTTGAATTGGGTGAGCCAGGATCCTCATAAAAGAATATATAGTTTATGTTTGCCTCATGGAATAAAAAGTGAACAGAGATCCCTGAACATGCACTAATGAGACTCATTTCTAAAACAGAGCAGTTGCTGTTGCTATAGTGGATCATTGTGCATTGGCTAATTAGCTGGATTCAACACCACATTCACCTGGCTGTTCTGATTTTGGACATGTTTCCGTTTGGCACCCTGTCAATGGAACAACATGTTCAGATCTCATCCATAATCTGTGCAGACATGCTTATGGTGTCTTTTGCTTCTAAATCAGAGGTTGATAACTAGCCTGTGTGCCTAGTAATTAAATAGCTTAATAAAATGACATGATATTGTTCATGTCATTTATAGCAGATAAGGGTTTTGCATCATAAAAATAACACCAAAATTGATGCTGCTGTTAGGGACAATTCTCAGAATGAACTGGATCATA
The DNA here is from genome assembly GCA_026283785.1 of Coracopsis vasa. Taxonomy (NCBI): domain Eukaryota; kingdom Metazoa; phylum Chordata; class Aves; order Psittaciformes; family Psittacidae; genus Coracopsis; species Coracopsis vasa. The sequence goes on from JANHGB010046559.1 coordinate 10,260, forward strand.
AAGACTGAGCTAATCCCTTCTAAATTTGGAGGCCAGTTCAATTTGGATAGGGCAGTGTGCTTCTGCTTCTATGAATTAACACAAAACTTTATTTTTCATTCTCCTGAGTAAGGCACTGCTCATCAGCACAGGAAGCAATTCAAACATGTGAAATGAAATCATTGATCATATCCATTTTTTTTTGGTTTTTTATCCATGTAAGATGCTATTTCTCATGTTGAGTGTGTTTAAAAAGCAATGTATTTGAAAAGAAATCCTCACTGTGTTCGAGATGACAAGATCCAAATTGGACTAGTTAAACATTTGCCATCAAACACTTCAATTAATCTGATTTGTTTACCTTTTGTTTTCAAATTGTCAGTGGTATCCTGAATAGCACACTGACCACGTTTTACTTCTTCAAGCTTCGATGGTTATTTCCTTGTGGGTTATCATATAGGATGCTTTTATATTAATTAGCTTTGCTTTTAAATTTTTTTTTTGTTTCTTTAATTATAATATGTGCTTATTTAACCATGTCTGTTAAGGATATGCACTTAAAAACTCTTTCTTTAGTACTGTCCCACATTCTGCTCAGATAATTGATTCTTTCTGCGTGACATCATGTTGCTTTTCCTGCTCATATATCAGCTGTTATTTTTTCTTTCTCCCTTCCCCCCTCCTTATTTTTTTCCTTTTCCCTTCTTTTCTCTTTTATTTTTCTTTTGTCTTCAGCCTGTTCTGCAAACTTGGAGTTCTTGTCAGGCATAGGATTTCACTGTTTGGTAAGGAGACCCTTGACAAATACTAGCATGGCGATCACTTGGTTTTCTTTGCCATTTTTGCATTGTGTTACGTGCTGCTTTGTTGCATGCTGCATGGCTGAAATGCATGGTCTTCACAGACCACTAATTATTTAGGCTGATAGATCACAGAATTTGTTAGATGGAATAAAAAGCTTTGTAGTTATCAGTTTGTTTTTTTTTTTATTTAGTTGTCCGTGTGTCTTAACTAATACCTGGATTTCATTATCCTACTAAGGAATTTTGCTGAGTTAATTATAATTACTAATTTGTTATTTTATTCTAAATTGTTTGGGGAAAAACAGAGCATCAGAACTGCACATTTGTATTGGAAAGTCATTAAGGACAATTTGTAGTGGGCTGAAATGCTTAGTTATGTTCTGTGGAATTCTTAAATATTCCCAGATGTGCTTGACTCCACATACGCATGTGTACTATCTTTCTGGTATTATATGAATCTATCAGGAGCTCGGTGTTTGTCTTATGCTATGTGAAAATCACTTAATTGAAGTAAATTTGAAGTCTCTATCAAGTGTATATATTATATGCAATGTGTGGCACAGTCATTTACTCTGCAATTTTTTCTTATGCCATGATGATAGGATAGTTGAAATAGTACGTCATATGCATATATAGCTTCTGCGATGGATGCATTGCAAACTTCAGCATCCATGAACATACCTAATTGGGTAATTATCTAGCGGATTAGAATTTGATTAAGATAACATGCATCTAACTCAATTCCTGCATATTTCATTCAATTTGAAGGGAAGGAACTCACTTGCTGCAGCAGTATGGTGTTTAAAAAGCTTACAGACCATTATGAAAACCATTAAACTAAGAAGAAAGATCGGAAGTTATTTTGGGATATCGCTTTTAAATATATTTTGGGATGAGCTGAGTGGATTTGCCTGTAAAGCCAAAAGATCATAGGAGGAATGGAGTTATTTCTGCAGCTCTGTGGCATTGTTGCAGCTTTTTCTGAAGGGTGGAGTATGTCACAAACGTACACATAAGCTCTGGTTTATACCCTAGGTTGTTTCTTCAAAGAATGAACTAGCTCAGGTATACTATTAAAATTTTGCAAATCTTTTTTATTATTGTGTGAATTTATTTTTCTGACTTTTTTTTTTTTTCCTAAAATGAGTAACAGCTGAAGTTAAAAATCTAAGTCAATGTAACTTTCTTCAGTATTAAAGGAAAGATCTTTTCAATTCCACATCTCAGTTTGTTCATTTCCTGTTTGGCTGGGTCCAAGTGGTAGAAGGAGATACGTCAGATGGGATCAGATGAGTATTCACTATGACTGCAGGTTTTACCTCCTTTCCTAGTGTGCTGTAACCAACAGAATACAAAATCCTCATGCCAACACAGAAGTTACTGTAGTTTTTACGTCAGTTATGACATAAGGCTCTAGAGCATGGTTGTTTACTGTGGAACTACTAACTGAAGTCAAAGTTATCTTACAGTTTGCCTTACCTTGATGGGGAATTGCATCATATTAGAAAACCTGATCAAAAGAGTTGCACTTAACTGCAGCAGAGACAAGGACTGTGTAGAAGAAGGGGAATGCTCATAAGGACAGCCTCTGATCACAGCTGGGGCCTTAAAAGTTATTTCTGTGTTTCGGGGGCATCTTTAATGAGCAAGATTTGCTCGATAATAATGTTTATGGATAGAGTAGGGGATTCGCTATAACTGAGAGCAAAGTGCTGTATAATTTTGCTATGTAGGTGTTTTGTATTACTGTGAATTTGAATGGTACTTCTGAAGACACAGCTGCATGTTTGAAAGTGGTTAGTAAATTCATGTCGCTTAAGCTGTATGTAGAAGTCTTGATAAAATGGGAAATTATGCAAGTCTTCCAGAATGAACTTACACAGTTAATAGCATTTGATATCTAAGAGGGTCACTGATATTATGGAATTGTAATTCAGCATGGAATTATTATTTCTTTACACTGTGAAATAATTTACTGTTTGAGAGCTGTAGGTGTGCATCAGTAAGACTACTGATTTACTTTAATTACTATTAGTGGGCTGAATTTGAAAGGTTTTAGTGAATAATGTTGGTGAATTGAGCATTTTAATTTCTATTTTCTCAATTTAAAACCCAAATTTATATGACTAGTTTGTTTCACATTTTGTATTGTTTAAATCTCCAGTAAGGCATTTTTTTCTGGAATGGGTTGCCCAGAGAAGCTGTGGATGTCCGATCCCTGGCAGTGTTCAAGGCCAGGTTGGACAGGTCTTTGAACAACTGGGTCTAGTGGATGGTGTCCCTGCCCATGGCATGGGGGTTGGAACTGGATAATCTTTAAGGTCCCTTCCAACCCAAACCATTCTGTGATTCTATATAAGTATGTAAGATTTTTTTTTTTTTTTTTTTAATCTTTATATCAGTAATGCACCGTCATGAAACAAAAATTAGCCGGGTAAGATAAGAAAGGCCTGGGTTTGCTCACCCAGTTTGGGGAACTTAGAGCAATTAATCAGGGGAGTTCCTAAAAACAACTAGAAGGCTTTTTCTTCCTAATGTCATCCTGAATTTATAAGTGTCTTTCCAGTGAGGCATCTTGGAATCAATATCCATTGCACTTTCACAATACAGCAGCAGTTCTTCTCTCCTAATATAATATTACAGCTTTCTAGAATATGTAGGACTGCACCTCAGATTATTAAAGAAACTCAGTTGTGCAGTTCATGTGATCAACTGCATTTATAATACATGCTGAACAGTGATCCAACCGCTAAGCTAATTTTTATACTAGCTCCTGGGATACTTTTAGCCTCAAAACTCTTGAACTCATGTGGCTTAGTATGTCCAGCCCCTATTTTTTTTTCAGTTGTGTGAAGAGTTCCTGTAAGGAACAGCTGTTGTTTCAGTTCTTATCCTATTGAATTGTACTCACCACCTCCCCTTTCATGCTATAAAGGAATTTTATATACTGCGTGTTCATTTCTACATCAGTGTTCTATATCTAGTTTTTAGGCTTCTGAAAACTAGTAACATTTTTAATTAAGAAAAAAATAGTATTTTTAATTTAGTGAAAGTACATACATACACTGTGAAATATTGACAATAGTAATAAAACCAGTTTAATTAGAAACCCCTTTATTTTAGGTTTCATAGTTCAGTTTTTAAAAAAAGATGGCCTTCTGAAATTTGCTACTGACCTTAGGTTGGAAGCAAACTGGTTCTTGAACCTTTCAGTTTAAAAGGATTTTTTTTTTAGCTGTGGCATTTTAAGGTAAAATATTTAAAAAGCCTCTTTTTGTGGGTTTTTGTTTTAGAAATACAGTGAAAGCAGCTACATTCGTGACACAGAAAAAGAGCAAGACACAGAATTTCCACTGAACCTAAACCTGTCTTTTATAGTTAATTGTATTTTCTAAGATTGTGTAACAAATCCTTCCTGAAAGAGGCATTCCAGAAAAGAAGCCCCATGATAATTTTGCAAGTTTGGTTTTAGTGTTACATGGCTAAACTCTAGAATGTCAATCCATTCAGATTGAATGGATTTATCGTGGTCGCTGAATCTGTCCATCCCAGTCTGTGGAGCCACCCACACTGCAGTGTCTGCTACCAGGATATGTCTAAAGCTTGTCTGGTTTTCAGAATAACTAGATAAATTTGTGAGCCTTCCATCTGGTTGCAGCATACAAAGTACCAGATTCCTGATAAATATACGTTGCTCTTGAAATGTGTCTACATAGTATAAATAGATTGCCAGTTAAAATTTTCAGGGAAGTAGAGTAAGCACCTCTGTACTGCACTGTAGCGCAGCGTATACACACCTGACTGGCGAATATTAAAATACTATTTCATGGCAGTCTAATCCACAGTCTAAGTCTGGGTTGCTTTGAGCATTTCCCTCTACCCCTGATATCATTAGGAGGTCCTGCACTCTCTTCATCAGCACTGGTGCTCATATCACTAGAGCAGTAAAACAGTAAGGAAAAAAACAGGTGCTGGTAAAAAATGTTATCTTTTGGGGTGGGTTTTTTTGTAGGACTTTTTTAGGCCACCTGAGCTTTCTCGTCTGGTTGCTATATCATTGCATGACCACCAGTGCAAAAAGGATGGTGCTGCCTGGCTAGAGGCAGCCATGGAAGCTGTGGTTCAAGTTTGTTATCTACTGAGGTTGAACTCCACAACAATACCTCCTAATTTGATAGCATAGAACAACGTTCTCAGTGCTGTAATAAGCCTTTCAGTCCTTCCTTGCAATTTATCTTTTAAAATCTCTATTTCATTGAAATAGTTACTAATTTTAGTTGTATGTTTGCCTGTATTTTCAAGTGGAATAACTACCAGTGAGAAAGTATAGCACACTGTGTGCAGATTACAGTATTTTCAGAAATCCATCTTAAACATTCAATTTGCTGCTGCCTTTTTTTTTTTTTTGAGAAAATTTAAATATTTTTAGGCAAGAAAAGATATTTTCATTTTTGCAGAGATTTAGATTAAATATGCATACATGTATTAAATAATCAGTGTATCAAATTTGCGTAGCCTAAATCTGTTGATTTGAAAAGTGAACTTAGAGAGGGCTTGTACATGGCAACATCTTGGGATGTACATACGCATATAAGACATGTTGTGTGCCAGTTCTCTTTTTACATTCATTAAGTGTGAAAAGAACATATTATGGGAGATATACATTATGTCAGAGACTGTTACTCATGTGGGCCACACCTATCCTGCTATAAATGGCTGCAGCCCAGTGGTAACAGCAGGGAACTAACCTTTTTGGTGACATTTTGTATAAATGTTCTCTTCCTGCAATAGCTTGCTAAAGTTAACAGCTTTTATTTTGCTTGAGAGGGGGAAGATATATGTTCAATAAACTTGAATCAATTAAAGCAAAACTAACAGAACTTAAATGAAAACCAGACAATACACTGCAGCTCTAATTAACCCCACATTTAAGTGCTTCCATCTTGATTGCCTCAGCTATTTTATGAGAGATGCTTTACTGCCTCTGGTTACTGCATTTGTGTAAACAAGGCTAAGACAACAAACTGCATGTTTCTTAACTTGAATGTTAAAATTATGCAGAAGTTCAGTTGCACTTCTGCTATGTCATTTACTGTTTCCTTAAAACAGGGAATACAGTTAGCAGAGTGTAGGTATGCTATACAGTATGCTCAGCTTAATTAGTGGATAATTTTCCTCCCTGTTTAGGAAATGATGCAACGTCAATAGTCAACTGTCTTCACATACTCGGCCAGACCTTGGATGCAAGGTAATACAGAATCTGTTTTCTAAAATATGATGAAAATTATTTAAGAAACTAATGTTCAGTCAGATTTGGGCTACCTGTGTAAGGCTACAGAATTTCGAAACTCAAGAAGTTATATTACTGAAAATAATTCCCATTACAAAGTAGGTTAATTACTAGTTAATTACAATGGTTTGGTAGAGCAGTATTTATCTGTAAGTTACACTTTCAACTTCAGATCAGTGGTGTCCGTGAGCTGCTGGCTATTAGCTCATCTGGCTTTAATCATGTGAGCATCCCAAACCCGCAGTAACAGTATAAATATTTTGTTATTTTGCTTGTAAAAAAAAAAAAAATCAGGCGTTAAATGCATATGAAATACAGTAAATCTCTCTAATAGAATATTAGACAAATTTATACATTGTCTTCATTGCAAAGTTAAGTTATTCACTGTCTAATTGGAACAAAAAAACCCCAACTTTTACGTTGAATTCATTGATACTATTAAGTTTAATTAAGCTGCTTGAGCCATTGTGAGGTTCATGGATGAGACAGTGTTGAAACATTGGAGGGTAATGTGTTGCTTTGGATTAACGGTACAGTCAACTACATGTGTTGATAGCTGATTTTTAGATCTTTGCAGTTGTGAAACAGAACATGGTAGTTTAAAGGACCTCCATGGTAATTTCAGAAAACTTTTATTCACTTTGAATTTACTCTCAAAGAATTGGCTGGATTACTTGCAGGTAGCTTTTTTCTCAGTATCTCTGCAGTGGGTTAAATGAACAGATTTTATTTTCCATTTGCCATGGGGTAGAGCCACGATCCTGTCATTAGTCTGGTTCAGCTGTTGCACTGTAATCCTTTAGGTTGCAATATTTTTGGGTTTTGTCATAAATTGTACATGCTGTATGCATGGAATAAAGGTACAGGTGGAGGTCACCAATTCAGCTCTTGGTAGAGATGTAAAACTAATGCCAAAATGGGACTTCTTTAAACGAAGGATCTCTGTAATTGAGGTAGTTAAACAAGGTAATAATTTTCCTGGATTATACCATTACATAACTGATTATGGTGTTATAGTTATGTAATCAATGCGCTTATTTATTTTATTTATATATTTTAAACAGATTGGTTGTTTTTAATCATTTCTTTCTGATGCCCTTATTCTGGAGGCAGAAATAAGACCGTCATGGTTGGGAAGACTTTCTGAGCTCTAGCTTGAGATAGTTCTTCTCTTCCTAGAGTTATAAACCGCAGACTTATTTATTCTTCTTTTTTGTTAGCTTTTTTTTTTTTCCCCTCTGAAGACAACTGAATCAGTTAATTTATACATTTTAAAGGACTTTATTTTTTAAGTGGGGAATCAGATGCAATGTCCTTATGTTCTGCAGGAAACCTGTGAAATGCTTTTCAGTAGGTTTTCTGCTATGAGAAGATTTTACAATATCAGAAGATGAAAGATTTTTTTCTTCAGATGTTTATTTTCAATTTCATATAAACCAAGACTAGGCTTGATTCCATGCTTGTCTAATAGAATATTCTTTTTTTATTCTTTCTCATTCCATATACAGAACTGTGATGAAAACTGGTCTGGAATCTGTTAAGATGGCATTGAGGGCGTTTTTGGACAATGCTGCTGAGGATCTGGAGAAAACAATGGAAAATCTTAAGCAAGGCCAATTCACACACAGCAGAACCCAGCCAAAGGGAGTTACACAAATCATTAATTATACCACAGTTGCTCTCCTGCCAGTGCTATCTTCATTATTTGAGCATATTGGACAGCACCAGTTTGGGGAAGATTTGATTTGTATGTATTATTTAAATGTGCCATGCCACTAAAATATCTATAGTGTCATGTAGTAAGCACTACTAGACTCTCAGCTTTATTAGAGAAGGACAAATCCTTTTGACATAATTTTGGCATAATTTTAATTGATTTAATCAAATGTTTGCTGTAATCAACCTAGAACAGTCTGTAGGTTTAATACACTGTGTAAATATTAAAACAGACGTGGCTGTGTTTAGACAGTCAGAAGTCTCAATTTTGTATATAACTTTACCATAGATTTAGTGTGACTTTTTTTTTTTTTTTTAATGAGAAGTTACTTTGTGTAAATTAATTTGTCTTTGCTCTGTCTATAAATGAGGTTATACTATGATAATGATGTTATTCCATCATCCATGCACCTTGATTCAGTTTTGGTTAGTGGGGAATTTGGGTGGATACAGCTTAGATCCTAAGGAAAACTGGAAGGAGCTTCTGAAGAATTCAGGCAGTGGAGAAGGGAATGCGTATGAGACTGTATATGACATTTCTGTAGAGATTTTGATTATGGCAGATTTAATGTCCTTTATTTTCCCAAACCCAGTCTCTACAAGACAAAATTGTGCAGTCTGCAACACAGAACTTCAATTTCATATATTTTAGGAACTCTGCAGGAATTCTGTTGTCCAGACTGCAGTAAAGAAGGCAATTCTGTTCTGTGTAGCTAAGTCAGTTATGAGCTTAACGTTGAGAGAAGGACCTTGAAGAAAAGGATATCTAATTACATTTTTTCTTGTTTTAAAATCTGGAAAAGTGTCATTTAAAATAGCATTAAGAGAACTGGTTTTGAAAATTCGGAGTTGTACTGATGAATTCGAATTTGATGAGGTGTAAACATCTATTTTTCTCATTAAATTAATTTTATAAAATTCAGGAGGCTGTGACAGTATCCAGAAAAAGTCATCTCTCGGGTTCACAGCATCACTTGTTCATCATAAACCACTTTTTCATACATCAAGATGTTCATGCCTTCTATCATTTTTCTCTGGTATTCCATGTTTTGGAACTTAATAATTAGCCTCTGATACTTTGTCACTTAAGTTGATATTCCTAATCAGCTATTCTACACATATCACACTGGTGTCAAACACCCAATTTAGGATTCATAAACTGAGAAAGAATATTTAATCTAAATTTGCCTATTTATTTTTTCTAGAGCATAGTTGGAAAGGCTAATTTTTCTTACAAACTTCTTTTTACATCTTGTTAAGAATAAGGTTGACTTACTCTGATGACAAGTATCTTCAGCTAATGCTTATACCTAATACTATTACTATATGTACAGAGTAGTTCATGATGTGATCATGTACAAAGGCTGGGTCAGTGTACATGAAGTACATGCTGGAAAAGCATTTTTTTTTCAAATAGATGTCAAGATTATTCTTCCATTTTTGTGACTGAAAAATTTGATAATTTCAAAACATGCTTTGGTGAAGTATTCATAAGAACCAAAGGATTATTTTTCTAATCCTTTCTCAGTCTGAAGTATAAATTAAGTACATGCTATTAACTTGTATCTGTCTAAATTTTAAAATATCTAAATGGTGATTAAAAGAATTAAATACCTGTTTAACAGGATTGCTTATCTTTTGTAATATATTTTATACAGTGGTGTTACATTTGTAAATTGATTTGTTCCTTAATATTTTTTTTCCACTTAGAGCACTTTACTTGATTTGCCATGAAACTTTAACTGCTACAGACAAACTAGAAAAGATTCATTGACATTTTTTAAATAGCTATTAAATGAATAAATTCTCAGATTATTCAATTAGATGTTATCTGTAAAGAGTTGGTATGCCATTTTAAATAATAATTTCAGAAAGTGATTGCACTAGTGAAATACGTTTACTATCTTAGCTGGTAACTTGGTATTGGAGTAAATGGAAGTTTTGAGTAAAGACTGTGATGCTCAGTGGTCAGAAGACTTTGTATTTAGAGAGTGATTTTTGTGGATTGCCTTTGCTAGCTTAATAGTATTAATTCAGTTATTGTCAAAAGAAGTTTATTTTAGTTCTACAGAAATATATTGCAATGAAAAATCTCCTTATACTTGTGATTTTTCTTCTCTTTAGTGGAAGATGTTCAGGTCTCCTGTTACAGAATATTGGCCAGTTTATATGCTCTGGGAACCAGCAAGAGTATCTATGTAGAGCGGTAAGAAGGAAAAGTGTTCCTCTATTTTTAAAATTAATTTTTATGTTTAGCTTCATGAATATGCAGTCCAGAGAAAAATGCAGGAAAAGATGGTTGGAAAAGATTGTTGTTGGAAAGATATCTTAGGGACAAAAGGTGCTCAGATACTAAGTGGGATGCAGCTGCATGTATTATAGTACACTGATATTGTTGCATTGTTGGCTTTCTGGTGGGTTGGGAGCACACACTGCTGGCTCATGTTCAGTTTCTCATCAACCAACACCCCAAGTCCTTCTCCGCAGGCTGCTCTGAATCTCTTCTGCGCCCAACCTGTAGCTGTACCTGGGATTGCCCTGACCCAAGTATAGGACCTTGGCTTTGTTGAACTTCGTGAGGTTGACATTGGCCCACCTCTCAAGCGTGTCCAGGTCCCTCTGGATGACATCCCTTCCCTCCAGCATATCAACCAAACCACACAGCTTGGTGTCATCAGCAAACTTGCTAAAGGCGCACTCAATCCCACTGTCCATGTTATAAGACAAGTTTAAAATAATAAAGTTTATAATAAGACAAGTTTAAAAAAATAGAGGCAGCTTTTCTTTTCCTTCATCCAATTCCTTGTGCTGGAGTAAAACAGACTCCACTGAAAAACTAATACAGGATACTAAGTTTTTGATAGCAAACCGTCACCGAGGTTTTTCAGGGTTTGTGAATACCTATATTACAGTGATTCAAGCAAATATAAAAGACTAGAGTTACAAGCAAAAAGGTAGGGATGCATTTAATTCTTACTAGCAAAACTTGCAAAGAATCCAGATGGTTCTCTTAGTGTCATAGCTGGAAAAAAACAAACTTTCTATGCCTGTGACTTTTTGAGTCCCTGCAACCACACAAAGATTGCCCTACATGTGAAGCAGCTGTCTGCTCTCTGGAGGTATGTTCAATTCTGTCTGCTAAAGAATGCGATGAGGATATTTATGCTTTGGGGCATTGTTATAGCCATTTGATTGTATCACTCCAAGCAGTTGCTTATGCGGTTTCTTTTCTTGATCAAGCCATCAGATAGCTGAAAAATAGTGTTGTTTTGAAGTCGATCATGCAGAGCAGGTCTCACTGCTCTATTGCTGGCATTTTGTATCAGGACATTTTAAAACCTTTCCCATGGGCCCCACAGCCAAAAGAAGTGTTTCAGTCAGTGTCACTAGATTGGTGTGTACTGCATGTACCTGGGTCATGACAATCTTAGAGGATTTAAGGAATTGGCAGTACTACAAAGACTTGGCAGAGTCCTTTGGTAAATGTCTCTAGAAGTCTGCTCAGGAGTGAGAAATTAAACACTGGCATGCATCTGGCGAGGTTCGTGGCAATTGAAAGGATCATTTCATGTGGGACAGGTACTCTGACTTCCCATCAGCATCCCAAGAGACTTTGCTGTCAATCTCAACAGAAAAAACAACTTGACTTCCATTAACTTCCCAAGAAGCAGAAGTTTATTAGTACTAACCAGAAACATAACTGGATTCAGTTTCCTGCAGATAATCTATTACTTCTGTTTTAAGAGTTAACTGAATTCAGAGCCTGATATAATCCTGCTGGTAAGTGTTGATTTCTTGGTGTCCCAGAGCTATGTCTGAGGAAAACTGTAACTGTAGCTGAGACTCTTGAGTGTAAATGGACCACTTGCATTATGGAACTGCTTCATGGGGATTGCTATACAGTAGGGTTCCTGCAAATACAGGCATATCTCCCTGTGTCACATTGACCAGCAATGGCCAGTAGCCAGGCAGCCGAGTGAGTTGCAGGGTTTTCACCTTAACCCTATATTTATGTATAAAAGCTTATTTATGTGTAAAAGAACTTCAGAATCAGGATCAATAACTCCTACTTCCTAAAGGACCATGTCTCAAGGCTTTGCAAGAATGTGGACCCTTTGATATCTGAAAAGTATTGAATTACTGCTGTGGCTGAAGGGTTTCTCTTCTCGACCCAAATGCATTTTTCTATTAGGCATATAGAAACTTGCTGGCTGGAAACATCTGTCTCTGCTGAATTTGCTTAAAATTGACCCAAAAGCTAGAAGATATTAGGGAGAATAAAGAAAGCAAGCTAGACAGACATGCCTCATTTTCTTAGGAATCCAAGTAAAAAACTACTGGGACTTTCAAAGTCTGTGTTTGCAACAACACTAGATTTCCTGGCTAGAGTTTGAAGATGAGGAAAACAATAACCATTGAGTCTCTGGAATGGTCTACTGAAACAAGCTTATACAGCATGTATTATATGGCTTGCAAGGCTTGAGCAGCTGGAGTTTTAATTTGGAAAAGTAATGCAATAAAATGAGCAGCTGTGAAAATCACATGGAATGGGAATTAAAATGAATGTAAAATAAATGTATGCCCAAGTTTTATTTTCTCATTTGAATATGGCACTGAATTCAAAGAGGAATCATTGCAAACTGTTCAAGCTAGAAAATAACACACAGGAAAAAGTCTGTGATGATCATTCACAGTTTTTCTGGATTGGAGGCAATAGCCTAAGAAAAAGAAGAGCAATATTGTATTCAAATCCAGTGTGCAAAATTCACCCAGGAAGTTCTAGGAAAATATTTTAGATGAGCGACATTATATAAGCCTCCTATCTAATGTTTAAAAAACACCACCAACTCCCTTATGGAATCATAGGATAGTTAGGGTTGGAAAGCACCTTAAGATCATCTAGTTCCCACCCTCCTGCCATGGGCAGGGACAAGTCACACTAAACCATGCCACCCAAGGCTCTGTCCGACCTGGCCTTGAGCACTGTCAGGGATGGAGCATTCACAACTTCCTTGGGCAACCCATTCCAGTGCCTCACCACCCTCACAGTAAAGAATTTCTTCC
>JANHGB010046559.1:23211-64377 GCA_026283785.1 Coracopsis vasa
CCTCTGGATGGCATTCCTTCCCTCCAGCGTATCAACCAAACCACACAGCTTGGTGTCATCAGCAAACTTGCTGAGGGTGCACTCAATCCCACTGTCCATGTTGCTGGCAAAGATGTTGAATGGGATCAGTCCCATCACCAACCCCTGAGGGACACCACTTGCTACCCTGTCTCAAATTGGACATTGAGCCATTGACCGTTGATCTAGAAAAAATATAAGTTCCTAAAAAAAAAAAAAAAACCCAAAAAAACCAACCCAAAAAACTGAAGATGAATCTTGTTGCATCATTTGATCAGTTTGGAGCCCTTTTTTCTTTACTTAGCAGTTCACAGAATCGCTGGATTTCTGTCAACTGTATGGCTCAGCTTCAGCAGCTAAGGATTTCTCATCTATCTAAAACTTGCTCTGATCAACTGAATTGGAAATCAAAGAATAGTTTTAAATGCCCCCTGAAAGACCCAGGTGAAGTGCCAGGATCAGTTACTTCTTCACAGAAGAAGGTGTTTTACAATTTTGACACACTCATGGAATTTTGGTTATCAAATAAATGTCATATTTCAAGAGATTGGAACAATGTTTTTGTGCAAGATCTGTCAGAGTTATTGATCATTAGAAACAGTTCTCCTCTCTCTGAAGAACTTTACTTTCATGCTAGACCAAGGTCTGAAATTACTTCACACAAATAAAATGATAGTTGTATTTGGTCTCTTGGTCCGTTCAGTAGCTTTTTCTTAACAGGAGAGATTATAAAGATAGTAAAGCTGAGAGGAAAGTAATAGAGCAAAACACATTGTTATGATGACTTTGGATTTTCCCTGCATGTTCTTCATTTGCTCTCAGCTAAGCAGGCCACCTTTGACATTTTATGTCTTAACATTTCATTCATGTACTAGCAGAGGTTTCCTGGATTTGTTTCTATAACCTGTTCTTGTGTTAATGATCCTAATAATGTAGTGACTTATCTCTTTGAGACGAGCTCATCTTAGAACAAAAATGAGGCTGGTATACAACTATCCTGAGGTGCACTCTATCATCAAAGATGTGTATCCTTAACAATGTTTGTTAATTCACAGGCAACGATCAGCACTAGGAGAATGCTTGGCCGCTTTCTCAGGTGCCTTTCCAGTGGCTTTTTTGGAAACTCATTTGAACAAGCATAATGTCTACTCCATTTACAATACCAAGAATGCAAGAGACAGAGCAGGTATTTCCAGAAACTCACGTGATGGCTATGAAAACACAATTTCACTATAAATGCTACTTGCCTTAATACATATAGTTTTGCATGTATTTTATAGTGCAAGAATTTTCTTGTAATCTCTTCACTGTATTTCTTTCCAAAATCAATTAGCTAAGTCTGTTAATACTGATTTTTTTTTTATGTTTCTAAAGATAACCAATGTTTTCATTTTGAGATACCATTCAAAAAGTACCGCTTTGGAATCAATTTATTGCGTGGACTTTGCAGATTTTTAGTATCTGAGATGTTTTATATTTGATAATAAAATTATGTAACTCTAGTGCCTCAGTTTCTGTATACAATATTGGGTCCTAAACCATACATACTTGCAATTGAAGGAAATTACCTTTGCCTGTATTAAGTACATACTATACACTTAGAAAGTGAATACACTGCAGAGGGGTATGTAAGTGTTTGTTTGAAATACAAGACAGTACAGATACTTTCTAGTGACATTATATATATTTTGCATACCGCTGTATTCCATTCTGAAACTCTTGATGTTTCTTATGCTAAAACACAATGTGTTGAATAAGGTCATGCACAGTACTTGCTCCTATGGTAGAGAAGTCACATCAGAACTCTACAAACTCTGCTTTAAGGAGACTGTGATGGCTATGTAAAATGTATTTGGGTCTAGAGTAGAACAGACTGTTTTTGAAAAGCACTAGCCTGAGGCTATGTAGGTACAAACACGTAGATTCGCAAATTGCAGGCTAAATGTTCAATATATAGATACCTCTGTGTGTCATTGTATGTGTACGTCAGGATGTCAGATACTGAAGAGCTAATAGTTGTGGTTACAGATATTTATTTGTAAGTGAAAGAAACTGACCCAAAAAATAAAGGCAACTGCAGTGCCTTTTCAGAGAGAGGCACTGATAGTTCAAAAACTTGAAAAGTAAATACTTACAATCACAATTTCACCTCCAGAAGTCAGTTTCTCAGAATCTGCTCTACTTGTTATGTCAGGCAATGATTTTTTTCTTCTGTTAGCATTTGATGTCTCATCTGACATGTAGTGGAGAGATGCTTCATTGCATTAATTTGTTTCCTCCACTGCAAAGCTTATGTTGGAAGACATTTTGAAATTTAAGATTTATTTTGATTTGTCAGATTTCATTCTCTAATAATTACATTTTTAAAGCTTCCATATAGGAATTATTTATGTTAAAGAAAGTTTTATTATTGAACCTTATATAAAAATGATTTATTATTCGATGCTATGAGAGTATCTGTTTTTTATTGCTGAGTTTGATTTTTTTTCTTGTTTGTTTTAGTTTGATTTTTTTTTTGGTGGTGGTTTTTTTTTTCCTTGTATTGGAAGGGCATAAATGTAAATAAACCCCATAATTGTTATGGAATAGCAATTGAAAATAATTATTTTCCCTCTATGATTTAGTTTATTGATTTTTTGATTATTTTTTCTTCCCCCAATAGTTCTCAATTTGCCTACTAGTGTAGAAGAGGTTTGCCCAAATATTCCTTCCTTGGTGAAGCTAATGGAAGAAATTGTGGAACTGGCAGAGTCTGGTATTCGTTACACACAAATGCCACATAT
This sequence comes from Coracopsis vasa, assembly GCA_026283785.1. Classification (NCBI taxonomy): domain Eukaryota; kingdom Metazoa; phylum Chordata; class Aves; order Psittaciformes; family Psittacidae; genus Coracopsis; species Coracopsis vasa. The sequence continues at coordinate 26,013 of JANHGB010046559.1, forward strand.
TATGGAAGTAGTACTGCCTATGCTATGTAGTTACATGTCACACTGGTGGGAGCATGGGCCAGAAAACAATCCAGACAAGGCCGAAATGTGTTGCACAGCTTTAACGTCAGAGCACATGAACACTTTGTTGGGTAACATATTGAAAATCATCTATAACAACCTTGGTATTGATGAAGGAGCCTGGATGAAGAGATTAGCAGGTAAGATGTAAAAACAAACAAATGTGTTTATAGTCAGAATATATATACACACACACACTCTGAATTACTCTGTATTTACCTTGTTAAAATTGAGCAGAACAGCACCTCTATTTTTACATTTTTAAACAATACAGATGTTGGTTAACCAGAAATATTCAGTATAAAGAACAAGCAGTGTAAGCAGCACATTTTAATCTCTTAACAAGTAATATAAGAAGTACCTTTAGAATATTTCATTTTCTCCAGAATATGTACTTAGGCTTTTTGCAGTATATTGAAGGACTATAGTAATTTAGGCCATTTTCATTATACAGCAGGTTTCCATTCGCAGGCATTACACAGCTTCTTGCTATTCTGCATGAGTGCTGGATCCTTAAAATACTGATTTGAAACTGTATATCTAAGATATGTATTACAATGAAATGTGGAAATGTATGTAGTTTTAGTAATCCTTACATTAACTTCATTGTGACACCTTAAAATTTATTCTAAACCAGTTTCTTTCTCCGTGGTACAGTCTGTAAGGAAAAGTTCTTTCAGTTTTGTAAATTTAGTTTTTCAATTAGGCTTTCTTATGGTTTTCCAATACTTATTGTTGTAGTAATTCCATTCATGGTAGCACTCTGCATTCCTAGTCTTTTGAGGATTAGTAATGTAATTTGCTTTAAGGATATCTGCATAAAATTCTTTGTCATCTAATCAATATATTACAAGTTGGTTTGCACTAATGGGCCCAGATGAATTGTTAATTTACATATTCATTTTTATGAGTAGATATGCAAAAAGCTTGTGCTATCAAGTCTCAAATGACTGGTTGCTGGATGGTTGAAATGGTCTAATTTCTGTCTACACACAATCCTTCCACTGTCCTAATGTGCATAAAAAATGCAAGCAGGCTGTTTCAGTAGGTTTGCAAACAACTAGAACATGCTTTCCACTTGCTCAAGCTAAAAAGCAAGATTCAAAAGAGGAACCAGTGGCTGAGAAAACTTGTGTGTGCATTATGTAGCTATATAGGTGTCCACTGATACATACCATAAACAATTTCTACATTGCTCACTAAAATCTTGCAGCCAAATACCAATATGTTGACAGCATGCAGTAAAAGAGGTATTTATGATCTTGCAAGCTTAGTCTGTGAAGATGTAATTTCTGCCCTCATAGTGACAAAGTGAATTGATAGTCAGTTTTCACTATGTGAAATCCTGACCACATTTAATTCTTGGCAAAACTTCTGCTGATTTCAATGGGGGCAGGATTTTACTCTGTAGCCTAGAAATAAGATCCAAGGAAAAGCCAAAAGGTAAAGTTTCTATTTATATTTTGTGGCCAGGTATATATTATAATGCTCATTACCTTAAATAGTGTTTTCCCAGCCCATCATAAGCAAAGCGAAGCCACAGCTTTTAAAGACTCACTTCCTGCCACTGATGGATAAGCTAAAGAAAAAAGCAGCAGTGGTTGTATCGGATGAAGAACATCTAAGAGCAGAAGGCAGAGGTGACATGTCGGAGGCTGAACTGCTCATCCTAGATGAGTTCACCACTTTGGCACGGGACCTCTATGCCTTCTACCCTTTGTTGATTAGATTTGTGGACTATAACAGGTATGTGGAGAGGAAAGAGTCAATGAATCTTGTAAAACCTTCCTGTTTATTGATACCATCTCTTATCCCTTCATCTGCCTAGCACTGAAAAAAAAAAGGTGCAATCCAAATCTATTGTGTTAGACCTAGGATTAATTTGGAAGGATTTTAAGGGTTTTGAAATAGGATATCAAGAAGCCGCTGATTCCAGAAAGGATTAAAAGCATGCATGCTTGCTTTTGTTGGCTTGTATACTTGTAAAATGTTGAAAACTGGTTTGAAAGCATAAGGCCAATGAAGATCATCTGCATTTCCACACTTTTACCAAATTTTAGGGCAAAATGGCTGAAAGAGCCCAACCCTGAAGCGGAAGAATTGTTTCGCATGGTGGCTGAGGTCTTCATTTACTGGTCAAAGTCTCATGTAAGTAATTCCTTAGTAATTGTTTTAATTACGTTTCTTAATAGGCAGATCAATTATTTAGTGGTTGTGTTGAGAAGACACATTTAATGACAGGAGTGAAACTGCAGATGGGAAGGTATTCATGACTTTCAGTTTTCTGACACTCTTGAAATGCCTGAATAGCTAGGGAAGTTGATGAATGTTTTGTAGCATAGTAACACTGATCATAGGTATTTTTCATATAAACTCCAATTTGTTCGTTGTGGAGTTTTGGGGTGTTTTGGGTTTGGTTTTGTTGTCGGGTTTTTTTTTTGGTTTTTTTTTTTTTTTATGTATGTATTAAGTTCATTGAGGTCTGTGTCCTTACCCCCCTTTTTCTGTTGTTATTTTCACCCCCAAAGCCCTTTTATAACCCGTCAGTTTTCCTGAATTGTACGGTCTGTCTGCTTGAGCCTCTGCGAAAACTTATAATAAAAATTATGAGGAAGGGTCGTCAACATGAGTAATGCAACAAGGGTTTCCTGAAGGAAATGTGCAGCTCTCTTTATGGTCACTTAGATTGTATTGCAGTGTAGATCTGCATTTCTTTAACAAAAGTTAAAGGCATATAATTCAATTATTAAGCCTAGATCTGTAGCTGTATTTTAATGTAGGAAAGTCAGTAAGTGTTCTAAGAGCAAGGAAGTAGCAAATATATCTTACAAGGAATTCTAAGCATATTTTTTTCCCTAGATGATACTATTTCATATTTCATAAATTTTACCAGTGAAGGATTTCTTCCTAATTCCACTTATACAGAATTTACCTTTAGTTCTCAAGTCTGAGTCCTCTGGTTCACATGCAATAATCAAGGGGTCTGCCTTAAGACTTAATCAGGTGTCATCACTGATAGTGCTTAAATAAAAATAAAACATGATTCATGTGAATACTGGACCAAAAATAAATAAATAAACACAACAGAAGAGTTTAGATACTTTCAGGTGTTAGATTTCTGTATGGACTGTTTATACTAAATTTCCATTCTGTAACTATAATTCTCTCAACTTTGTATTTGTGTACTTGTGCCTGAATTTGAATGTAAGATTATTATAAACATCACTGTACACAGACACTCTAGGTAGATCATCAAATTACCTGTGTATTCATAGGTTCAGGTTTTTATTTAAAGTTCCCTATGTATCTAACTGGATTTAAAGTGGGGGTGGAGGGGAGAGTGGGAAATGGATTATTTACTACTATGGGAAACCCAGACAATATTTTTATATTGAATTACAGGAGGATTTTTATCATAGATTTTTATCATAGCTGTTTCAAAGCCAGAGAAACATTTTTGTCTAACGAACATAAAAAATAGCAACCCAAAATACACAACTGCTTGAGCTATGTCATGTAAATAAAATTGGCCATTCTTGTTCATCTTTTTCTGTCCTTTGTAGGTTTTAGAAATTTCCTGTTAATTTGTATTTTTATTCAAGATTTCTTTAGATAGATTCCTCATATAAGTGCTTCTAACTGAGATCTTATCTGTGTTTCCAGAATTTCAAAAGGGAAGAGCAGAACTTTGTGGTACAAAATGAAATCAACAACATGTCATTCCTTATCAGTGACACCAAATCTAAGATGTCTAAGGTAGTGTAAAGGTTTTTCTTTTTTTCTCTTTGCCGAGGGGAAGGAGACAGAAGAAGTACGGAGAAGGACTTTTTGTTTGTTTGTTTGTTTTTTGCTAACAGTATCTGTTGAAAACACTGGGTTGAGAATCAAAACATAGTCATTTGAGAAATACAGTGGACTTTCAAGATATTGGTGCAAAATATTGGCAATTATATAGTGGCAGTTCCATTGGATAGGGTTGCAGCTATATAGGTAGTAAGGAAATTGTCAAACCAGACCCAAGTACAAAGTTGCTAGGCCACTTCTTTTATTACATACTGGATTCTTTTATATCTTTGCTTTATGCTGCAGGCAGCAGTTTCTGACCAGGAGAGGAAAAAGATGAAGCGAAAAGGTGACCGGTACTCTATGCAGACCTCTCTCATTGTAGCAGCACTGAAGAGATTACTTCCCATTGGCCTAAACATTTGTGCTCCTGGAGACCAAGAGCTGATTGCATTGGCCAAAAATCGCTTCAGTATGGTAGGTGCTCTTTCTGCAAAAAAGTAGAAATATTTTACTATTAATTAATAATAATTTAATAATTCAATTATTTGAGTATTTTCCTACATCCTCATTCTTACAGCAGGGCACAAATAATCAAGATTATAATTCTGTTGTATAAAGGCACATTGGGTGACTATGGTAGACCGTAATCCACATACCTCATTTTCAGCACATAAAACATTTCGGTATGGACAGACTTATTTCCTAAATGAATTTCTATATGAATTGAGATACTAAAATTAAAACAGTCATTTCTTTCTTAATTTTTAATGCTAAATTGTATTTGTTCTATTTTATAAAGCTTGAATTTGGAAATGCATATAAGAACTGGATGTTTCCTAACTTCTTTGTCCAATATCATAGCTACTTCCTTTTAATCACACCCATGTAAACACAGGAATTTTTGTAAGGATAGACTGTCTTAAAAGTGATTCTTGTAGGAGTAAAATCACAGTGAAATAATGTGATTGTAGTTTGGAATATACTCCTTTCTTAAGCTGTGCTGTTTTATACACCCTAGGGGGTTATATGACCTTTGGACTGCTGAACTGAATGTTTATAGATAGAAGATCTTCAGAAGGAACAAAAAGCAAATCAGCGAAGGCTGTGTTCGTGATACTGGTTTCATTTGGTCAAACTCTGGTTGAAGTATATATATGGACATACTAGTAATTTCAATTCAGATTTGCATTTTGCATGTTATTGTGAACAAATATGAATTATACCATCCAGAACTTGTTCCTGTGAGCTTGGATGTGCCTAGCTGTGACCTGATACAAAAAGACATACACTGAGATTCTTCTCAGTCTTCCACAGTCAGTTTTGTTCATCATCTGAACTAAGCCCAAGGTTGACATTTGTATGAATAATATCTTCTGTTCCTTCTTCTAATTACCTTCTGTTCCTAATTTATATGATTTGTAATTTATTGACAGAAAGATACTGAAGATGAAGTACGAGATATCATCCGTAGTAATCTTCATCTCCAGGGCAAGGTAATCTATATGGAGTTTTTGAACATGATTTGTCTTCCCTTTAATTCATTTGTTGGTGCTATATAATGGCAACCTACCTTGGTTCATTATGGTAACTTCTAAGTCCCTTTTTTATTTCATCAAGTAACTTGTTCATGTAAATGTTAGGGGTTTAATGATGTGTTTATATGCACTATATACAACTACATATGTCCCTTCAAATCCCTGCTTATGCACATTAGTGTGAAATTGGAGATGGAAGCAAGCTTTACCACTATTTAAACTCTGCCTTCTACTATTCAAGATAGAATCTACAAAATGCTCAAAGTTATTTTGTATCAGTTTGAAGCATGAAGTAAAAGGAAGCTGCCACTTTGGCATACTCTGGAAAGTGAAAAATATGCACTTTGCTCAGTTTTGTTCCTATTTTTCATCCAGGAAAAAGAAAGTATTTTGTGAAGTGTAGACTTTTGTTATGGAATTCCAGTTAGTGCCAAATGAATAGCTCTAGGGAAGAAGTCTTGAACTGGCCCAGTGTAGCTGAACTGTTTTATTAATGCTTCAAATAATGGCAAAGAAGAAGCCATAATATAGACATGTAATAAAATTATGTACGTTTCTTCTCTGTTGAAGGAAGATGCAATCAGACCTATGGATGGTGCTTTACTTAGGATTGTCCTTTACCTCCTCCCCCTTCCCCCCGATTTTATTCACCTCAAGGAAAAAATTAACTAGTATTTCCTGTGCTCATTAAATGGTTACAAGACAATAAACATGGGAGTTGGAAATCTGTTTTTTTTTGTTTTTTTCCTTCTGAAAGCATAGATAAGAATCATCTAGAAGTCTAGATTCCACTGCAATGCAGTGCATGGCAATAAACCTTTTTTATTTTGTTTCTTCTTCTTTTTTCATTAAGACTTGGAAATGGGATGTTTTTTCCTGAATAATATCTGAAGATTCAAGCAATGTTTTGTGAAGTCTGTGGTCTCTGAAAGCACGCAAGAACGATACAATATTTTGCAATGCTAAGTGTTTTTCATAAAATACTGCAAATAAAAGTCCAGTAGTTTTAAGTTATAGGGATTGATCTAGAAAAGTTTACCACTGAAAACAAAAGATTCAGTTAAATCCTATGAAAAGCTTGAAACACTTATATAGCAAATGTTATTATATACTTCAGGCTGGATGTGAGGAAAAAATTCTTTGCACTGAGGGTGGTAAAATACAGGAACAGGGTGCTCAGAGAGGTGGTGTATACACCATACCTGGAGACATTCAAGGCTAGGCTAGATGTGGTTCTGAGCAACCAGATCTAGTTAAATATGTCCCTGGAAGTTGCAGGATGGTTGGACTAGATGGCCTTTGAAGGTCCCTTCCAACCCAAACTATTCTATAAGTCTATGATTTATGATTCTATGATATACTAAGAAGGAGAAGAAACCACACCATCAAAGTGCTAGGGAAGAAAGACCATTTATGAAGATCTTAATGAGCAGCAGTTCTTAAGTAATGTGCATGCCATGAACATACAAACCTTAAGTGTGTTGTGATTTTGTGTGTGAACTTCAGTAATGTCTTCTGAATGATGAAGATAGGTATTTCTGTTCTGACATTTTCAGTATTTGCATCTCGTCTCCTTGTGAGCCATGCAGTTTTAATTCTTGTCTGGCATTTCATGCTGCTTCTCAGCACTTGTCCTCCTGTTTTAAATACTTCAGTTTCTATTTTGTTTCTTTAGGGTTGCATTCTGCATAAAGCTATTAAAAATTTTCTGCCTTACTGCTTGGTTGCCTCAGAATAATGATACTTAGTACCTTGATCTGTGGTTTCTCTTCAGAAACTTCCTTTGGTTCAATTAAAAGTTTGCTATTATTCAGGAACGTATCACCTCCACTGTTTGTAACACATGAGAATAAATATACATTAAAATTTCTTATATTGATAAAATTTCATGGTGCCTTGATAATTAAGAAGGAAATAACCTTAGCTAATCCGAAGTATATACTGAAGGATTTTCCAGTTGTAAAATTTTCAGCACTGACACTGGATTTTCCTAATTGTGAAATGAATTCCAAGTAGAAGATGACATTGTGAAAGCGAACCACATAAATGTAGCTAACAAAGCTAAATAGCCATTGTAGCTAGCTTTATTTTTTAACTACCTTTGCATTAATTTACTAGCTTTGAAAAGCTCTGTTTTTGACTTGTATGAGAAAAAGTAGTCAACTCAGTTACGGACAAAATACAGCATTTCAGTACTTCAATTTGTTACTGTGTTTAATATCTTTATTATGATTTGTTATTTATTGCTAAGTAGCTTGTTCCCAGTGGCTAGAAATACTACGTGTTTAACTTAATTATTAAAAAGTATAAAGTTAAATTCAGTAGTTATATATACAAAGATATATATACAAAGTACAATATAATTTATTCCACAGTGTCATTAGTATTCAGTCACTCTCATGGCTGAATCAAGTACACATCAGATGCAGTCAAGTATGATGTTTCTTGTTAAGGAAAACAATGCCATTGTGCTATATTCATACTCTAGCCTTGTGTTGTCTGAGTCAGACATGAAAGGAATGTAGGCCAAATGGTCTCATAAATTTAAATAATTATTTGATGTTATGAATTAATATGTATCTTAGTTATAATGGTGTTGGTGTAAGGTGGCTTTCAAAAGAGAAAAAGATAACACTTACTGGAAAAGCTGGTTTTCTGTTAACCACTTTTGCTTCTCAGACACCATGTTCTATCACTTATGTTAGAGCTAAAATGTAATTTATCTTGATTTCTTTTTGGAGAACTATACTGTTTGAGAATCATCCTTCTGAATCTAGCTATTAATGTTGTGGCGTCTGTTTCATGCATTTGTCTACCTTTGTCTACATTTGTCTTCACCCTGTTTCTGTCTTTCCTTTCCTTGCATGCCTGCATGCTGTTACTCAGTACCGAGCCTTTTATTTCAAGAAATTGATGACGAAACTTGCATTCATTTTGACATGGATGAAGCTCAAGTCACCAAAATCTTCTTCCAGCCATGCTAATTCACACCTTGAAATGTCAACTACTCATACCCTTAAAAAACTACCTATACAAAAAAGCTGTACCTTGATAGAATGTGAGGAGTCCTCAGATCAAAAGACATCTCCACCTGTGATTAAAAAATCTTTTGTGGACTATCCATTCATGATGATCCAGTCAAATGCTCAGACAAAGACTATGGATGTGACAGTTGTTAAGAAATGGAAAAGCCGAAAGGTGGAAGAAATGCCTGCCAATTGTGGCTTTCTAGGTTGTAATAAACTATTATTGAGCGACTGTGTAAGTTTATAATCATTCCTGGAACTTCAGTAAACTGTGTATCTTAAGATGTTTTGTGGCAGTAAATTAACTTTATTGTCTCATCTTAAGCACAAATTGAAATCTGGATCAACAAAGATGTTTTATAAAAGTAAGTGTTGAGTTTAAGCCCTATTTGAATCTGTAGGGTTTAGGCTACTAAATGCTCTAGGAATCTAGGCCAATGTGATGTAAACCTAAATTGCAAAATCAATCAGGAATGATCACTGGCTGCAGCTTCTCAGTAAAATGGGTTACGCATTGCATTTGCCTTCAGTGTCATTGACACAAGAGGGGATCGCAAAGTATGTTGCATCAGTGTTGATTAGCAGAAGCACTGGGGAGACAAAATGAACCAAAAAAGACATTGCTAATGGTAAAACAGAGAATCACAGATCACTGAAATGGAAAAAATGAAATGCAAAGAGAAAAATAAGGAAAAAAACACTTTTATTTTTCATACAGTTCTTTACAATTTGTAGGAAAATGCATCTTGAATTCATTTTCATAAACTAACTTTTCATTAGCTAGCAATCAGTAAAATTAAGATTTAGCTAGCAATCAGTAAAATTAGGATTTTATAACAATTGAAAAAACTGAAATAAAAAAAAAATCATAAATAAGACCAGTATTACTGATTTCCATGACTGAAAACTAAATAATCCCAACTAAAAGAGTAACAATTTGTTTGGTTTAGTAACTGGAATGTCAGTGTAGTTATGTCTATCTACCTCATACTCATTACTTTTCCTCAAATAATATATTAATTGCTGTTGCCAGTGCTGTTTGCTGGCCCATGATTGTTCATTATTTGTATGATTTTTAGACTTTTAGTCCTCTGGAATCTCTCAAGAAACGCTGTACAAATCAGTCTTTAATTTTGTTCTCCCAGTCTGTGTAGTGGACACTGTATGAGTTAGCCATGTAAAGATGTGGGTTAGCCATATAAAGTGCTTCTGCTGTTCTTTGAAGCAGCTTCTGTGCTAGTTAAACTGTTTGACCCTACGTTTAGAACATTTTCCTTGGTGACACATGAAATCTTTCTCCTGCAGCTTGAGGATCCCGCCATTAGGTGGCAGATGGCACTCTACAAAGATTTACCAAACAGGACTGAAGATTCCTCAGATCCAGAGAAGACTGTGGAAAGGGTCCTTGATATAGCTAATGTACTCTTTCACCTGGAACAGGTTAGACACATTTTCCCAATTCCATTGCTTCTTAATCTAAACAGAAGTATTCAGCCTTTCCGTTATGCTTTCACATGCTGTCTTTAATGTTATATGCTGTGGTCATGTCAATCAGACAGTGTGTTTACACCAGCTGCAATAATAATTTATTTTGGAAAGGGACTAAGAAAGTGATACGTATGTTGTAGCTTCCTTCTGGTGCATTTCACTTAGCAGGAAGTAATGGCTAAATTGCCAATGGACTACAAAATGTGAGTAAAACAACTTAATGATTAAAAAAATGCCTTTTTTTTCAAGGTGTTTTTCCTCAGTTGAGCTTCTTAAATTATTAAAGTATTATTAAAACTGCCTACATAAATATCTGGTTAGAAGCTGCATATTGTAACTGCATGGAGTAGGACAGTCAGCTGATTTAATACACAGCTTTTCTGTTGGTAGCTTTAGAAAGCTATTTACTATGTACTATTTTAAAAAGCTATGAGAAGAGTGTCCACTTGACAAAATCTGTATGAAGTTTGTCTCAATGTGGGCAAGAATATAAACATTTAGAAAATCAAACTGGCATTAAAATTCAGAAAAATCTCAATAATCTAGAAGTTTGGTGTTGGTAGGTTGTTTCTGATTTGTTTTTTTCCTGCCCTTTGGACAGGAGTATAATTTATGGTTAAGGTTTTAATTCTTTGAATTTTGAAATTTAAAAAGTACCCTATGTTGGTAGATTTTACAAGTCAAAGACTACTTGCTAAATTTAGTTTTTCCATTTTACTTACCAAATTGTTACCTATTTTGAACTTCAGAGTTGTTCTGTGTTTTCTAGGCTTTCTTTTTTAAAATGCATTGAAGAAACAGTGTGCTAATTTGAAGGGTATTCCTAGTGGCAGAGATAAATGCTGCTCGTTACACCACAGACTATAAACTGACTACATATAAAATTCACTCAGGTTTTTTTTGTTTTTTTTCCTTTTCAAAGAACATTTGCGAATCCAACACTCTTTTGCTCTCTCATTAGATTAGTTGGTTTCACTCAGAAACTTGGCACAGGTTTTCAGACCCCATATCAGGAAGTTTCCATATTACAATGAGATCACTGGTTCAGTCAAGTAGGAATCAGATTGTTACATGAAAGTGCTTGTATATACACGGTGCAGCATTTGATTGCTAAAAGTATCTCTCAGAGATCTTGGAATGCACAAAGTATGTTGATATGAATACGTGTGGCCTACTGCTTGCATCACACAAGTAGTCTTCACATAGTTCTCCAGCCTTAATATGGGCTTGCTTCAAGGTCAGCAGCCCTACACAGTTTGATAGAAGAGGATTAAAAGCAGTTACTAAATTTTACGTGTAATTGAATATGTGTGGAGCAAGCTAAAAGTGATAGAGTATGGAAGTAAATCCATGGCAATCATGGTTTTCCTGCTAGAGAGGGAGAGACAGGAGAAAGGGTGTTGATTTGAAAGAATACAGTGTGGCTGTGAGAAAGAATGAAGAGCAGAGGAAAGTTAGAAACATGAGGGGCGAAAAGTCTTCTCTTTTAACCATGGTTTAATCGAAATTAACCAAGCTGAAAGAAAATATGTTAGCATGTACAGAGTTGCATAATTCAGCCTTAGATTCTAGTATTTGAGTTCAGACAGGATATAGAATCTCTTGTTCTCTGGCATTTTAGATTTACCATCATGTATATAAATTGGTTAAGCTTGTGTAGTTTATTGAAATTATTTGAAATTGCTCTAGGGAGTGAAACCTGAGGTATTATCCTTGTGTTTTCCATGTTATGTCATAGGATTATTCTCAGTGTATGGAATGCAGCAGTAGTACAGAACAGGCCAGATTCCCATTGTAATACCAGATCTACATTTCAGATCAATGCTTCCCACTGAATTTAAAAAATGACTATGCAGTGAGGTATATTCTGGGTGCTCTTATCCTGGGTACTTTGCATCTATTTGTCTAAAAATTTGGCCCCACAGCTTTACTTATCCTCTGTAGACAAGTGCTTAAGTGCTTTTGTTACTGAAATAGTTAATTTGATGTCTTTAAAAATATGAATATGTGAGCAGTAGGTCTGTTTTTATGGTATTATTGAGTAATTCTTTTTATCTCCGTATGCAGATGCTCTGTTCTCCATGTATACATACTCTGAATGCTTATTGCACTGGCAAAGATCAGTTCATTCTTTGTATTCTCTTTCCATGCACAGCTAACTTCTTTGTTTTTATTTTCAGAGATCTGCTTGCGTAGGCCGAGGCTATTTCTTTTGGGAAAGTATAGAGGGTTTTACAGTTGTTTGTGAAGATAGATACTACTAATTACCTAACACGTTTGGGCTTGTCTGAGTTCTACATCATTAGCACTGACTTTACTGTATGTTAGCAGTGAACACTTTTCTGTGCTTTCTCTTAACAAATGTTTTTCATTAGTATTTTATCTTTTGGAAGGAACTTCTTTTAGAATGTCACCATTTAATCTTACAAGTGTAATTATCCATTTCACTGAATGCTTAGCAGTATTTTAGTCTGTTTAATTAAATGTTTGTTTAACTATTAATAACTTTTTGTATTGCACTAAACTAGAAAAGTCTTCTGGGATAACTATGTTTGGGTTGAATAATGAGTCTACATAAATGTCATCATCACTACATATTCTAAATAAAATGCCTTCTTTTATTACAAAGGAGAATCACCAAGTCTTTAGGGATAGAGATGCTAACTTCCCCTGACTCCTTTGGTGATGTTGGAGAGCAAAGGACCTATTATTCCACTAGCACAGTCATCTGTAAAAGTAACAAACCTCCCACAAACAAACACACAAACACAAGACAAAGGAGATTTTTGCTTTTAAGTTTATATTCTAAATTCTGATTCTACAATTTGGCTGATCATTTGATCTCTGTCTAGAACACTTTTCTCCAACTGTTATAATTCTGTTATCTTTCTGTTACCTCACATTTTTTTTTAACATCACTGTGCTCAGACAGTAGGGACATTGCCACATTGTTTATTTTGCCATGTGTATTTTATGTAACAGGTTGAGCATCCTCAGCGGTCCAAAAAAGCAGTGTGGCATAAGCTGCTGTCTAAACAGAGGAAAAGAGCAGTAGTTGCCTGCTTTAGAATGGCACCACTGTATAATCTGCCAAGGTAAGAGCTATATGTATTCTATTTTTCACAAATGCATTTATGTTCATACAGTGCTGTTTGGTGAAATCAAAAGGAATAAAAACATGTAATCTGGTAATTGATAAACTGAGTGGTAATGTACTTTGTATATTACTTTCTTCTAGAAGATCTAATTACTTTCTTCTAATATATTTTCTGAAAAGAATAACAAATACAAAAAAGCATTATTTTAAATTTCTGGTTCTTTCCTCCTGCTGTTATTCCACCTGATCCTCCTGGTATGTTTTCTTTTCTGAAAAGTAGATGCCTTTCATAAAAAATAAATGCAGAAACTGATATTGGTGTTACTGTAATATCATCTTGGGAGATAAATTTCCCCCTAACCCATGGTGTAGCTCCGGAAATATGGAGTTACCTTCATTATTAGATGCTAAATGTTCTAAATGGAGGAAATAAACTGATACTATTTGTCTGAAAACGTGTCTATTTATTGTGCACTTTTGGGAAGAGCATTCTATTAGACAAGAAAAACATGCCCATGCTCAAGGCATTTCACACCTTTTCCTGTGGCTTCTTTTTCTCTTCTTTCTTGTTCAGTAGAGAATGGGATCTGTAGTTGAGCAACTTTCAGAATCCTGAGATTCTGGAAGGAATGAGCATTCAGAAAAAGGCAACTGTGCTTTCATGCAATTTTAAAAAACAATTTCTGAAATGCTGGTGTCTGATCTTTTCAACATCATAATTTTCTAATTTTTCCTCAAATTATGCATTACTATTACCATAGATAGTAGGATGAATCTTAAAGTCTGTCTGAGGAAGGGCAAGGGTGTGAGAATCATACTAGCTTGAAATGAGGCTGCTGTGATGGTTGGAAATAGAACAAAAATATTTCCATTTGTAGCTATTCAAGTAGGTCACCTGCACATAACTATCATTCCTGTATAATTCAAATATACATCTTCCTTTTCAGTCTGTGAGACTGGCATGTGTTTAAAAAAATTAAATGATTAATAAAATTACCCATGGAGAATTCGTTGTCACAGAGTCCATTTGGCGCTGAATCCTCAAAAAAGAAAAAAAACAGTAAACATCATAATTCCATAATACCCTCTTTCCCCTATCCTCATCATTCATTTAATTTCATGGAGTTTGAAAAAAAAAAAAGGTTTATTATTTTAGATGTGCAATTCTAATACTGAACATTTTAAAAAATCAATTATTTGGCACAATACAAAGTTAATCTATTGCACTTATTTCATTTTTTAAATTAAATTATATGAAATTATTTTATATTAAAAATAAAAATCACTAATGTGACAAATTGATTTTTTTTCTTACTTGGGTTTAAATTTCTTTCAATTTCTATTTATTATCTGTTCGCAAAATACTTATTAATACATTTTAATACTGGTTTTATAAGTTAATGGGACACAGTTTTGCACAGAACATTTTAATGTCAACTTAATATGTAAAATAGGTGCCTTTGGCAGGTTTTACCATAGAAGTTTTGCTTTCCTTGTAAGTGACTGGACAGTTCTTCAAGTTCATATTGACTTAATATTCTCTTTAAAAGTTTACAGCTTTTGTTTTAAATGTCTCTTTTTAGGCACCGAGCAGTCAATCTTTTTCTTCAAGGCTATGATAAATCTTGGATTGAAACAGAAGAGCACTATTTTGAAGACAAACTGATAGAAGACTTAGCAGTACGTCTGGGTGCAAAGGGTCATGGGAATGTGTTATGGATTAACATTCATCTTGTATAATTATAAGTACAAGTCTGTGAGGTACATAAGACATCATCTAAGCTGTATCTAACCAAGTCACTTTTTATCTATGTCACCTTGACAAGTGTTAAAAATTACAAGCGATGGATATTCCAGATTCCCCTAGGCAGTCTGCTTCAAGCATTCAGTAACCTTTTATAAAACTGTTGTGTAAATTACATGCCAGCTGCTGTCATTCCCCTATCTCTTATCTTCTGCCCTCTGGAGAAGGGGAACAGCCTATTCTTTCTTTGAAGTTAACTTTTATGTATTTGAAGACTTCGTAAAGCCATTTAAGTCAAAAGGTTAGAATATGAACTAGAGGAATTCTAGATGTAGTGTAGTCAATCCTTCAAAAGCAGAGTCTGATTCTTCTTCACAGAAAAATGCTCTTGCCAGGGAGGTGAGGATTTTTACCAACAGTGAAGTGTTAGAACCATGTCTTTAGCCTGGTAAATCCCTGGGGTGATTTTCAGTTAAGCTTTGTGTCCTCATCCGTTATAGTTGTCTCTCAGAAAGGTAGTTCTTTCGAAGGCTGGGCAAGAACTAGTACTAGGAAATGATTCTTACCTTGGGAGGTCCAATAGAACACAGTCTGAGATCAGTTTTTAATGTGAGGTGAGCCTGCTCTCTGCAATAGAGGAAGCTATTAGAAAATGGGAAATTGCTATTAGAAAAATAGAGTACTTTGCTTTTAGTTTTTAAAGCTTGTGCTTAAAACCAGCTACCCAAGTTGTGAACAATTTTGAAAATAAGGATCAAAATAGTGAAAGGAAAATCAGCAGCAACAGGCTCCACATAAGCAGACTATGGAATTTTGGTTTTGCCTGCACACATGCATTATTCCTTTTTTGTGGCATCCTTATTGTATGATCAAGCATTGTGAAAAAGAGACTTCTGCAAGTACTTACTTCGTATGCAGCCTTTTAAACTGATATCTTCATGTATCCCAACACACTGCAAATATTTTAGAGGATGTAGATTGATTGTCAAAAATAGTTACGTTTTAGCAGTTGAGAGCATGTGTGTGTACACGTGGCATGTGGAACGAGATAACTCTCAGCATGTGTGTATCTGTGTGAAGAAATAACCCAGTATGGTCTTTCGATTATACTCTGACAGCAAGAGTTATCTTCTTACCTCCTCCATGAAACCATATATTTGTTAATGTAGAACTCCTTACTGACAGGTAGCTTATGTGAAAAACTGTCTTAGAGAAGACAGAAATTGGCTGGATTGGCTGCTATACTATCCTTTAGTAAAGGACTATAAGCATTCCCTTCTAATTTCTCAAGCATACAAAGAAGTGTGTCTTCAGAACTCTCTTAAGAAGAGATGTATTACACCTTTCATTCAAAGGAACAAACAAAACTCTATTTGTCTTTTAAATAAATTCCTATCACATGCTTGCTGCTTTAGAGCACTGTCTTGGAGGTTGAGAGATTGAGGTTCTACTGTTCAAATCTGTGGGGCTGACCCAGATTTGTGTTGACTTCATGAAAGATGTTGTGATACTGGTGAAGGTTCTCTGTCCCTCTTAGAGAAATTGTACCCTGGTATAGCAAGGATTTAAAGATTTATTGGACTGTCAAGATGGAACCACAGCCTGGGCTGTGATGGCAGAACCCATCTGGAAGGGGGCAAAGGAGGAACCTTGGGTTCTGTAATGTATGCTTGAAGAATTATCTGAAGTTTCTGAACTGTTCACATGTTAAGTAGAAAACTGGAACTATCCAGAGCCCAGAAAATATAGCCAAAACCTCCTATCCTTTAACTCTCAGTTTACTTTAACTGTCAGTAAACTACAGTGTTGTATGCTGTAGTGTGTTCTTTCTCAGTACTGAGTGTCTTGAACTGTATTTTCTGCAAAGTAAGAATAACTTAAAGGGAGAAAATCAATAAAAACTACCTCTTTCTGGACTTTGCCAGATCCAGGCGATTTATAGACCTGTAGTAAGGTTTTTTTTTGGCATGTGGGAGATGAGTATTTGCATCCCCTAAAGCAGAGGACTGGGCTAAACTTGCAGTTTTGTTCCCTAAAGCTTCTGTCCTTAAGTCTGTTATACAAAAGTGGCTCCACTTCTTCCATCTATGTATAGTAAAAGAAAAAAGTATTCATAAGTCCTCTATTTGAGGAGCTTGATTCTGCTGATTCTTAATTTTGATTCAACAGATCAAGCCTCTAAGGGAACTAGATTTTTAATGTTTTATATTAAAATCATACAATATTCTACACTATCTTTATTAATAGTTAAAATGCTTCTGCTTCAACTAAATAGGTTATATGAACACTTAAGCTTATATGATAAAATTATTGGTTAGTTTTGTGGATATGCATTACTTATGTTTACTGGATGTTTATTAATTAGATTATACAAAAATCACATCTTTTAAAATTTCAACATTTAGAAATGACAACTAAAACATATTTGTTTTATCCTCTTATTTTACGTTCAGTTAAAGCTTTTTATTTTACACTTTAACATTAGGGCAAATTTCTGAAAACACTGGAAATTAACAATACTTGTTTCCCAGAATTTCAGAAAAGCATTTAGTTCTAGAGTTCATACTGCGCTTAATGAGTTCTACTTAACTCAGTCATTGGTGACTTTGATCCGCCATTTAATTTGAATTAAATATATGAAAGCTAATAACTTGTATTAAACATTAACGCAACTTCTGCGTTTTCGCTTATCAGTTTTGATAACATTAGGGAGATGTTCGGATTGATAACCTAAGTATAGATGGCTGCCATTTAATTAAAGAAAAAGATCAGCATCATAAATGAGATTGAAACCTGGAGCCAGGGGATGACCTCCATAATGATGAGATAACTAGAATTATCATTTGCATTGTTCAGATCTTGCCATTACTGAAAATACTGTCTCATATTGCACGATGTGAAATGAACCTCGTATGGACATCATAGACTACATGTAGGTCAATTAAAGTGAATTCTCAGCTGCAACCAGTCATGTTTGGTACAGCTGAGTGGGAAAGGTGGACTTAACAAGGAAGTGTAAAGATCTATAAGCATTCCCACAGGAATGTATTTGACACTAGCACACACAACTTTTTTTTTAATAGGCAAAAAATCCATTTTCCTTACATCTGTTATGTGGCCAACTCTTATAATTAACAGGTAACATCTGACATTATCATAACTTCTTTCCTTTATCTGTATTTTAGTGTATACTGCCAGGTGAAAACAAGGAGGAGGAGTGAGCATAAATTAATTTATGCAACCAATTTTCCTTGAGCTACCAGATAATTTGTAGAAAAATATGTGTGGACAAAATGATTTTATCAATAACTTGATAAGCAGAAGTTACTTTTTAAAATGTCTTCTGGCAAAAGGCAAGAAGCCGGAGGACAAATTTTGTGTAGATTCTTTTCAAAGCACTGCTTTGGTGATTGCCGTTACAATGTTTAGAACTACGTTTTTCATTTAGGGTGAACTAATTAGAACTGTCTAAATCTGAAAGTAAAAAGAACCCAAACAAATAAAAACAAGCAAACAAACTAAATTACCCTATTTGTGTGTGTATATGTTAATGAATGGTATATAATACTTTTTATACATTATTGATCTGTCATCTTCTAAAATTCTACATCCTGCCAGTATTACTGTTGTTGGTAGTTATGGCTCCTTCTGTCTAAAACTATTGGTGAGCTTCAAGCTTGGCTTTCCTCTCCCTCAAAACCTCTCAGAGTTCCAGAGTGAACATTATACTTGGCATAAAACTTGGAATAGAGGATTCTAATTTTTAACTAATGAAGCTTGTTAACCTAGAGAGAAAGAGACAGTGTAGTAGCAAATTATGGCATCTGGTTGCCGCTCATTCTGGATAACAGCAGTAAAACATTGAAGTTATTTTCAAAATCTAGGGAAGAGGATTAATATTTATGAGGAGAGGAAATGCAAAGCTTTGCAATTGGTATCATCTTTGTAAGTCTTCATGGTCATAAAGATGGTCAGGATTCAGGCTTTTCTTTCATACTTTGCTTGGAACTTGTTTCCTCCTGGCTGACCAAATCAAAATTGTGTATGCAAGTTTTTAATGCTTAATAAATTGCACAGAGTAAATATTTTTCACTAAAGATAATTGAATATACTTTAACAATCTTTTTTTCCCTAAAGAAACCTGGGGAGGAACCAGCGGAAGAAGATGAAAGCCTTAAAAGAGTTGATCCTTTACATCAACTTATTCTGCTATTCAGTCGAACAGCCTTGACTGAAAAATGGTAGGGATGGTGTGAGAGACTGCAGAGTGTATGCAGATTTTCAGATTACTCCTGTATTTGGAGATATATATGTCTTGTTCAAGTGAGATTACATAGGCTAGGACAAAACATGTTCATATATTCATATGGTGAGTGTGAGCACAACTCTAGCCTGTGATATGTGAAGAGATTTTAACCTGACTGATAATGAGATGCAAAGAGTTTTCTAGAGACAGATACCCCCTGTTCAATTCCTTGTAGTCATAGATGCTGTGTGCAGGACGTAGCACACCTCTCTCTTTTGACTGTATTCCCTATTAACGGTTATATTCTGAATGTGAAATGTAAGTATATTCTAGGTATAATTAAACAAATAACTACGTTTTCTTCATTGGAAGGTGTTTATGAATTTCTGAGTACTGCGAAGCTGGCTTTACTTTTCAGTTAGTATTAGTTAATGCAGTCCTAATTTTCCAGAAAGACTTTTGTAATTGTTTATGGGCTTAGAAATCCTTTAAAAAGATTTTTAAGGTGCTTAAAAATATTTTGGTGTTCCAATTCTACTATCTAAGCTCTAATCTTACTCCTTTTGTCTTTCTTCTCGTCTGTTAACCAGTAAATTGGAAGAAGATTTCCTGTATATGGCCTATGCTGACATTATGGCAAAGGTAACTTTTTTACTGTCTTGTACATTTTTTCTGTTTTAATAAAATTAATGAAGAAGAACAAGAGAAGTTATGTGTAAAGTAAATGAAGTCTTAGACACACCACCATCACCTGCAACTTACCAATAAATGTTTTCTTTCTACATGGTATCAGAGCTGCCATGATGAAGAAGATGATGATGGTGAAGAAGAAGTGAAGAGTTTTGAAGTAAGATTATACTTCTGTTTTTTCTTGTCACATGAGACATTATTTCATAGCTTCCAATTGACATTTATGTTTCTTCGTTCATGGCTTACTGCAGCTTATTATGTTAGGGAACTGCATGCCAGTAGCTGGATTGGCAGATATGAGTCACCAGATGCATAATAGTAAAACAAAAGCATATGTTTTATCAAATAATGTAAGATTATACAGAGAATAATTTAATGGATCGTACCTGTTTATCTGATTGATTTTAATTTTTTAGTTGTTGAAGAGAAATATTGTGGGTAGTAACTTACTCCTTCAGTTTGGATCATTAAAGTACTGAAATGCTGCTTTTTGCAGTAGTAATTTACATTCGGTACCAGCAGTTTATACAGTATTTTTATGTTCACATATATATTAGTGCCTCTGAGTAAAAGGTGAGCTTTTGTTCACCAGTACTGACAAGCTTTTTCTTACATCGAGAGTAGGAAATCTGTATTTATTGTTGCTTAATATTGATTTATTTTTATGATCATCACTGTATAAGGAAGCACACTTACATAAGTTGATTACAAGAGTGGGAGATGGGTCCTTGTCATGTATTTGCTCTGAGATCTGCCCCTCTTTTTCCATTAATAAAATGGAGTTTACAAGAAATTTTTCTGTTCTGAGAGGCACTGAGGGAATTGGCTTGGTAACATATTTAATATTTTGATATATTTTAGCTTATAATTCTGACATTAAGTGTTGTCTTATCTTTAAACTCAATATTTATGTTTAATATCTTTTCTAAAATGCAGAAACATGAAATACATGCCTTTTTAAATATTTATATATATGCTAACTGGTTTGTTATAAAACTACCTGTGCTGTTCTGATTTTTGAGAAGTGGTTTGGAGCGTGTTTCCTTTCACTCTCATTCTTTTGTACATGTCAGATGTTCTGTACATTTCCTACATGATGCTGCATGAGATAGCACTAAATTATTTAAGTACGTATTCCCTATTTGGCTGTATACAGAAACTGGACAAAATACCAATACCAAATTCTTTTCAGTCGCTCCAAAGATCAAGCCAAGTTGAATTACAGCTAATGTACCCAATATATAAATTTCTGATTCTTGATAAATATCTAGATAGGAATCAAAATTTCAGGGCTCTATTCTTTGTGTGTGTGTGTGCTTGTTTTTTTTTTTGTGGTTTGCTTTTTTTTCTTTTTTTAGTTTGGGTTTGTTTTGTTTTGTTTTTGTTAGTTTTTGGAGCTTGTTTGTTTGTTTTGTTTTTGTTTTGTTTTGTTTGGTGTATTCCCCCCTCCCCAAAAATGCAATCTGTATCACTGACTAAACAAAGAATATTTATTTCTATAAGCTTTTTTTCTGTTAGCCCATGCATGCTTGTTAGGTGTCAAAAGTCTTGTGCTTGTAAATGTGAAAAATTGTAAATAAGAAGTCATTGAGCTAAATGAACAAATTTATCACTAAGAAATTTATTAGTACTTGCATAAATTATAATGGGTTCTTTGTTCAGCATTCAACTTTATTTGTTGAGAGAAGATCTTATTCATTTGTTTCTCATTGTTTTTTCTGTAGCTAATAAACTTATGCAAACAATGTGTTAATCTATTCAAAAGACAGTTTTGTGTATGTGTTTGGTCAGTCACCTGCAGAAAAAAAAATTTTGGACTTCTTTTTCTTATTACTATTTCGCTTCTTGTCCTTGCCCTTCCTTAAGGTGACAGGATCACAACGCAGCAAGGTAAAACAAAAAAAAATATGTGTGTATTTGTCTGGGTCTAATTTTGTGATTTTTTTAGGCCCAACATCTCAGATAAGTTCAACTAAAGGGTCTTGAAAACATTTTTAATGTTTCAGTTCCAGCATGACATCTCTACTAAACCTTTCTTGTGCACAAACTCTTTTTAAAGACTCCAAGAATTATGTATGGAAAATTACTTGCCATTTTGAGGAAAAAAGAGTATCATTTGGCTTGTTCGTGTTGTTTTGCTGTTCTTGCCTTTTGTGCATCAGTTATCTTCTTTCAGGTTATAATTTAATTTGAATGATTAAAATACTTATTTGGCTCTTAAGGGAAAGCAGTTGGGCTTTTCTTCCATATCTCGGCAAACATGCATTTGTGATAGTGTAGTAGAATTCTGTTTCCAAAGTTTGTGACAGAGAGACCATCAATTGCATTATAGTTTATCTGTGATTCTGATACTTTTGAATGGATGGACTCCTCAGCCTTCATTGTGATAGTATTTGATAGAAACTCCATAGCTACTCTATGCCTGACGTGATTCCTAGCTGTTCCATGTTTTCTCTAAAACCATAGCTCTGAAATTTCAGTGTTGATTTTTGTAACTGACTCATTTTCTAACACAGTCTTTTGTGTCTCATCTTGAAAGTCTCACCGTGTGTTTCTAAAAAGTGGCCCATGGCTTAAGCACCAGCCTACTTGCCTACTTCATGCAAGTAAAAGTCTCAGTTCCCATTGTTGACTCAGCCTGCTTGCTGATAGCTCTGCAAGGTTAATGTTCTGAGAGGAGATATGGTGTGTGGGGTAGCAAATTTTTTGTTCTGAGACATTTAGGTCTAGTCACTTGTGCTGTGGCTACTGGCAGCTAGACTAAGTAGAGATGACTTGCTTGAGTATGGGAATGCACACTTTTAGCTAATGGTCAGATTTCAGTCAGTAGCTTGTGGCAGCATGGGGAACAATTATAGCCTTCTCCATTGAAAAGAGAGGGATGATTTTGGCTTTGTTTGCTAATTCTTCTATTAATATTCAGTTCACAAAAGAAAGAGGTTCCCATATGGCTGTGGAAAGAAAAGATGTATTTCAGCATCAGCTTCACTCTTACTCCTACAAGTATTTGCATAATTCCACCTTCATACAACAAACACATTACCCTGGAAGATGAATGTGCTCAGAGAGACTCACAAAAATTTATTTAAAAGGTATTTTAATTGCCACAAACACAAAGTACATATTACAACACTCCCTGCCCCCCTCCCCCTCCCCAAAGTATATAAGCGGTCTAATAGTATTTCTTCTTTGTTTCTTTCATTAATTCAGCTATTCAAATACTACATGTCTATCAGTCTGCCTACTGGTTACCATACACTAAATGTCATATGCTCCATAGAAAGTTTTTTGTCTTGATGATGGAGAAGTGTTTTACACTTATCGACAACATGTAATGTTTTCTTCCTTCATACATGACAGAAAACAGCTGTAGAAATAGTTGTAAGGATAGGAGACCATATATACCAGCTCTGTGTGTGCATGTGTGCATTTGTGTGTTTCTGTCTGTCAATCTATCTCAAAGTTCAATGTTGAAAGCAGTTCTTTTATTCCATGTTCTATGTGTGTGTGAAAAGATTGACAGTTCGGTTTGTATTGGAATAAAACTCTATTGCTCTTCTAGAATTTAAAAATGTGTGAGGTTTGAAGCCCTGAATCTTTTCACAGTCAGAGCAGCAGAGACCTCTGGTGAAGCTTAGAATGTGATAAAAACAAGTGTATTTTATCGACAATATTCATGCCCATATCTCATGCAATGTAGTCTCATTTTTGTACAAATAATCTATATTGGGATCACTGTGTGGGCAGTAGGGAGGTCACAGTATAAACCCACAGTAAAGTTACCTACATGTTACTATGTTTCTGTCTCCATTTGCCTGCTAGTATTTGCTTGGCATGTTTATCTTTGCTCCTTGCCCTTTGTCTCTGAGTTAACTTTCTGTCATATTAAACAGACCCTCAATTGACTCCCTGTAGAGCTCATGTCACTGTCCCACTTGATTCTGTCTGATAGGAAATGCTTTCCAGTCAAACCGTTTCACTAGTTGAATGCAAATAGGTTTCTGCATTTCAGTCACTGACTTTGCTGGTTTGCTACATATTAATGTGCTCTAAATACATGTAGGATGGGAACCCCAAAAAAGGAGTCAAAACCTAGCTCACCTTGTTAAAATCAATTGGTTTAGATTGGCTCTTCACAGGAAGAAAAGAAATGGGGGAGATTGAGCTTCCTATGTCAGTTTTCTTCATCCCTGTTACTGGTAGCAACTTTGTTGACAAACTTTTGTATTCACTAGATTTTTGTCAAAATAATACATTGTGCGGTCGCTTTATCTCAGCACGGAAAGAACTACAAATGTCCGTACATATAGATAATGCAAGCTCTTAAGGCAGTAGCCCATTGGATATGGCTACTGTTAACTCACTATCACAATGCCCACATAAATGGAGTGACCATATACCATGCATTTACAATAAGTAACTATTTTTGCTAAAGAATGGTAAGAATTAAAGTCAGACTCCATGATCAATGTGTCAGTTCTTAGCAATAAAACATTCCAATAGTATGCAAAAAATGTGTTTCTTTTTAGTTTTTCTTATCCATAATGGAATAGATGCAACCTAATATGTGATTTCACTCTCCATGACTACAGGATGTTATTTATACATAGGATCATAGAATAATTTTTGTTGGAAGGGACCTTTAAAGATCATCTAGTCCAACCCCCTTTCCTGCAATGAGGGAGTGAATAATATATCCATGCTTTTCTCTGAGTTTCGATTCAGAGGCTTAGTGATAAATTATGATTTTAGGCTGTTCATTAAGATATTTTGTTGGGTCCTCTGGCTGCTTCCCATCTTCTGTGTTTATCAGCATCTTTTCCCCCCTACATTGTTTCTGCTGCTTATACCAGCAATAGCGTACTTTTCAAGAGCAGTCCCGGACTCCCATCTGCCCCGTGTTTCAAGTCAAAACAACATGGGGCACTGCTGTAGCACAACATAACTGATAGAGATCTATGTAAGGCATGGCCTTTCTCAGTCCTGGGGTAAAGGAGTGATGTATATTGAAGAGCAAATACTTTGCAATGATTAAGTGACCATTTGTAGCTCCAAGTTCTTTGCTTATTTTTAATGAAGTATTTACATAATAATCTAACTTATCCATGTACATAAGATTTTCTGCTCCAGCTGATTCAATTCCAGACAGAGTGGAATCTTCTAAACAATCCCTTACCCTTTTCTTTTATTATTCCTATAGAGAGTTAGACATCTGTGTCAGCTAGTTCAAATACGTCAAATTTGTCACCCAACTTTAAACAAGAAAGGATGACTCAGTTTGGAAGTAATGTGTAGTTTCATAGCTGTGTACCATTGGAGAAAAAAGTTGGAAACTGCAAAGACAAAGATTTTGAAAGTCACCCAATACAGTATTTTTACTTTTAGAGACTTAATACGTTGTCAGTTCATATCTGCTTGAATGGGAATGAATACGGTGAATCATCTCATCAGCATGGCAAGAATATGGAGGCAGTCTGTAGGAAACAATCTAACTTCCTTGCCAGAGAGGAAGATATAAATGAATGACAGTACAAGCATGATGCCATCAGTAAAGATATTGCTGCAAGCTGAAATGGAGACACTTCATGTATATGCTTTTCAGAGCTGAAGAAGTCCAAAATGAGTGATTAAGAAAAAATTCAACTTTATAGAGCGTAAACCAGCATGTATTGATCTTAAAGGCTCTCTCTCTCTCTATATATATATATGAATATATATAAAGTGCTTGAATAAATTGCTTGAGTACTTGATGTTATCTTTTAATACATAGCTTGTACTCACACATGCCTGACACTGAAATGAACAGGTGTTTTGCCTGTGTAATACCTATCTAATAGGACTTATTCTCTGGACTAAACAGAGGTCTTGAAAAGTTTAAAATATGAAGACAATTCAAAAGAGAAGCATTCATCTTAGGATAGTTGAGTTTAAAGTAATTTCTTCCCTTTTCATCTTTTTCTTTATTCTGTTTACTCTTTAACCATTTTATAATTTTATATTAAAAAAATACATAAAGAGTGCTACCACCTGCACTCCATAGCTGGGAGTTTAGTGGTGACAGCAAACAAACCTCTCTATGTGGCTCTCTCTCAGAGCCCAAGAATCATTCTTTGTATGGATTACAAGGAAATAAACAATTGCAGGGGTGCACTTGTCAGTTAAAGTTCCTATTTAGTTTTTGCAAGTTTGTTTCTTTCAAAGTCAAGCTAAAACTTGCGGTATTTCCCAATGTGGTTTTTTGGCATATGGCTGCTTGTAACGCTTTAAAACCAAAACTAAATAGAATGAAATAGAAAATGTTAGAGTCTCTGCTTCCAAAAAGTATGATGAAGAAGTTTTCTTGGTTTGATAGGTTGCTGGAGAAAGTCTATGATGTGGGAATACATGTATGTGCATTTCTAAGTGGTCAGCTTTTTCCCATGTAAATGGAAAACAGCCAAGATAAAATAGTCTTGATCTTCTTTATATGTATTAACATTACATACAGAAAGCAACAGTGCTAAAGCATTGTCAAGCTGAAGAAGGAATGTGATCTTTGGTGATTACCAACAAAGTAATGGTTGCTTTTAGAACAAAGATTTGTGGTGTGGGTTTGGTGGTGAATTTTTATTTTTGTTTGTTTGCTTTGTTACTAGTTACCTAGACAGCTTGGTTTCTGTGGAGAATGCCACTTTTCTCACTTGAAGCTGTTCTGCAATGGCTATTTCTACTGTTTTTTCTATAGTGCCATTGTAAGAAGTGTGAATACCCATTCTTTTAGTCTGTAGATCATGCAGAAACATCTTCACTCTAAGCATTCTCATAAACTTACAAGAAAATATTGTATAATGAAAGCAGTATAGCTGATATTGGGCTTGTGAGCAAAAGAGAATAATCTTGCAAAGGAAGAAAAAGGAAAGATTGTTGGGTCTAAAACTAAGAGTAGCTGGAAATAGGAAGTAGTTTTTAAAAAAGAAACACTGATCAATTTTCAGTGGAATCTGAAAGCAAAAAAAAGAGAAAAAATTATTGTAGCTGTAGTGAACCTGTGATGTCATGATTTTCTAGTGGTTTGTGTGTGTGGTGTGTGTGTGTGCGTGTGTGTATGTTTCTGTTTTGTTTTTGTTGAATTCACAGGAAGAGGTTTAAACATGAAGGCAAAACTTTTAAACCTTAGCATGGCTAAATATGAAGCAAAGCTGCCATTTTTTTTTTTTTTTTCCTTTTTGTGCCTCCATCTAGATCTATCATGTAATTTAAAGAAAAAAAAATAAAGATACAATTTAACCTCAGGAGAGCTAATAGTGTGAAAAAAAAACCAAAACAACAACCCTGATGAATTTTGTTTCCGCAGCACGATATTATCAAAGATTTAAGAAACAAATTTGCCAGCCTCGGCGAGAACTCTCTGGTAACAGCATAAATGTCTGTGTTGGTTTGCTTTTGAGTTGAAGGTTTCTTTTTCATTCATTTGAACATATTTCTCTTTTTTACCTCTTCTTTTTTAATTTATTATTCATACCCTCTATTTAGCAAGCCTTCATTTTTTAAACCTCTTCCATCTTCCAATGTCTTTTTTCCGTAAATTGGATGGAAAGTTTATGGCAGCAAAGCTGTCATTCTGGCTACTTCTGCTGCAGCTGTTCCTGCTTTTAGGTCATACATGTTATGGGCGTTGTTTTTGGACATGATACTAAATGGTTGTGTCATGTTCCTTTTGAGTAAGCTTTTTACCACGCCATCTGATGGACTCGCTGTCATAGGGCTCTATGCAACTTCCATTTTGCAACTTATACTGCTTAGTCATCCTCAATTCTCCAGTAAACTTCAATTAACTTGGTGAAAATTCAAACTCATGTGGAATTAACTGTGCCTTTATGTTTGCTCTTTATGTTCTTCTTTATGTTTTTGGTAGTAGTTTAAATTATAAAGAACAAACTTCACCATTGCTCAAGCAACGCCATGCAGTATTGTTTGTTGCCGCTAGAGAATGTAAAATATAAAAGCACAGTGTATTCTATCAAATATTCTGTTGGAAAGGTGGGCAATCTATATTGTAATATGATATGTTTTGAAAAAAATTCTGAGATGCTTCTGTTACTCTGGTATTCAGCAACAACTTGCAACTCAAGAGCCACATACTGAGCAGTATGAAGTTATGATCACAGTATAGCAGATTATTAAGAATATGAACTGTTGCACAAAATCACAAAATCACGGCACAAAAGTGCAAGTTTGATATATGCAGTATAGATCATGAATATGGGCTTTGAACTAACTTCATGATTTACAATTGAGATGACTCTTTTCAGATAAACTGCATAACAAATAAAAATACCAAAGGGAGACTATTACTTGAACACATTAAATATTTGTTCAGTGGCATTGTATGTATTGAAATGGTCCATGATGTTGCCATAGAGCCCATATACTAAGAGAAAACATAAAATCTTTGGAGAACTGATATTAACTGAAGTCCTCATCTTAAATGGATTTTTTATTCAGGAAAAAGAAATGGAAAAGCAAAAACTTCTGTATCAGCAAGCCAGACTGCATGACCGAGGTGCTGCTGAGATGGTTCTACAGACGATCAGTGCTAGTAAAGGTAATGTTTTGTTGTGTACATACCATATTTAACCTTATTTCCAATGGTTTTTGAAATGATTGTAATTCTTACAGGGCAAAACCTTAAGAGGTTTGGCATTAAATAAGTTTGCTTTCAAAATGCATCCAAAGTTTCAAAAATTATTGACAGCTAATCCAGGAAAGTTTAATGAATAATTCTCATGAGGTTATATTGTTGTTGTTACTATCATCATCATTTAGTAATAAAAATAATAATAAAATTTTTTTAGCGATGATTGAGAGGAAGTGTGAAAAAGTTCATAGCTTTAGCAGTATGCGGTGACAAAAAAAGGCCCCCAAATTCTGGCATTTGCACAGTTCTGAAGTAGTTATAGATTTTTCTGTCCCTAATCCCCAAATATCTACTTTATTGGTATTCTTTTGTCCCATAGACACCATCTTACTCTATGTTTTGATGCCTTCATGGGCTGTTCTGTGATTTGTTTCTACAGTATTGATGTTTTAAAAATTCCTATTTAAAAATTTTATTTACTGTAACTAAATACTTTGGATCACTGTAAATTTCTGCAGAAACAAAAAAAAATATCTAGGCCAGCAGGTAGAGGAGACACACTGTTAAACTTGAAAGGTAGCTTTAAATTGTGCACCCAGCCTTAAACCAGCTGTTGGACTCTCTAGTGAATGAAACATGATTTATATTTATTGAGCTCAGTTCTTCCTGTCATGTTTTGCTTCTTTTGTGTACTGCATATACATTATATTATGTCTGTAGTCACTTAGGAAGATACAGTTACACTAGAGATCATGAAACAAAACTAGGTCTGTTTTACAAGAGAAACAAGAAGACCTCTCCTGATAAATTACCATTTATTCCATTGTACAGATAAGTTAACAGAACATTCTTATTTTTATATATGATCTAAAAATATATTTTAAAATAATTTTAAGGTGAGATGGGTCCAATGGTTGCAGCTACCCTAAAGCTAGGGATTGCCATCTTAAATGGAGGAAATTCTACTGTTCAACAGGTAAGGTACAAATTTATTTTTACCTATTCTAGTCATTATAGATCTTTGTACTGTGGTTATTATTATTGTAGTAGGGAATTATGTAATGTGACTATTTGTCATATGCTGTTTATCTTCTTACTCTCGTTCTCAGAAGAAAATAGTATACAGAAGTGCCTTGTTGGCGAGGTATATATTTATTTGTATACATATAATTAACCTATAGGATACAAGGCTAAAAGAAATTTGGTTTGCATTTCAGTTGAAAGAGGGTATTTTTATGTTAAATCATTAACTTCTAGAGGAATTCTGTGGGAGGGAAGGATTTCTTCATAGAATTGTAGAATGGTTTGGGTTGGAAGAAACCTTAAAGATCCTCTAGTTCCACTCCCCATGCCATGGGCAGGGACACCCTCCACTAGATCAGATTATTCAAAGCCCCATCCAGCCTGGCCTTGAATAGTTCGGGGGATGGGACAGCCACAACTTCTCTGGGCAACCTGTTTCAGTGTATCATCACCCTCAGAGTAAAGATTTTTTTTTCCTACTGTATGATCTTTCCTACTATCTAAGTATTAGTAATACAGTTAGATTTGCTGCTTTTTCAGTTGCCTCATTTCTACCCATTTTCTCTGGTCTTATGCTCACCTTTCTGATTTTCCTTTAGAGTTTAAGATCAAATCTTCAGTCTTCCTTGGGAAGAATAATTTGGGTGGGGGGAGATGTACAAAAATGGTTTTGAAAAGTTGTCATCAGCATCTTCTGGAGTTCTTTGCTTAGATTAGTATGGTGTTGTTGATGGGGTTTCTTTTTTTGTGATCTTGGGTCTACTTGGGGTTTTGCTGATAACGTTTCAAACTATCTGCTTATGTGCTCTTTTATTTTGAAGGTTGCTTATTATCCATTATTCCTATTATTTTGGCTATTTGCAGAGAGAATTTTACCTCATTTACAGTCTGAATCCTTGTAGTATCCCTTCTAAGACTGATCTTTGAACACTGTGATTTTTGTTCACAGCTGGGACTTCTGTTACAATCCTAAATCTTCACTCAACAACACATTACATTCTAGAATCAGAGTTTACTCCACTGAATAGCTTCTTGTTACTGCAATCTATTATCAGAGAGGTATTACGCATTACAGTAAAGCGAAAACAAATTTAAAAAATATTCATATGACTAATAACGTGCTGTTGCAGCTAAAATAATCTAAAACAAACTGAGGTTACGACAAGCCTGGTCCGTGCTGAAGCAGTAGTGTCAGTACAAATTTGTGGCCTACAGGTAGCAAAATTATATTCATCAATAAGTTCTGCTGGCTGTATTAAATTTAGTAACTATATTTATTTTTCATGTTTTAGGAAGGAATATTTAAAATAGATGACCCTCTTTTCTGTAAAGGATATGAGCATTAAATGTTCTTTTTATCTTTGATACTTGGATTTTTCTTTGCAAGACTCTTTTATATGAATTGTAAATATTACAGAGATTTCAAAACACCAGGATCACTAGTAATCTAGAATCCATGTAGTATTAACTAGATTAACACATGGTATAAATATTAATTCTGTGCACAAATTATTAGTGTTTGCTGCAGAAAATGCTTGACTACCTCAAGGATAAAAAGGATGTGGGATTTTTTCAGAGCCTTGCTGGTCTTATGCAGTCCTGTAGGTAAGAAAATACCTTCTTTAAAAATGTATTAGTGCATTTAGGTTTTATTCCACAGTATTTATAGTTTTGGAAAGAACCTCTACATACTTTTTGGAAACAGCACCTGGGGACTTTAATGTGCTGGATTTGGGATAAAGGACAAGGCGATGCTGACGGTATGAAAATCTTCATCTGATAAATATCAACTTTGATAAAAGCTCTTTTCACAGCTGCATGTGGCATTTCTGTCTACTTGAGGTATGTTAGAAAACAGCACCAGAGCTAAGAGCATTCATCGGGGCAAATTCTTAACTCTGGAGATATGCTGCAATCCTGGAGAGAGCAAATTAATGATCAGTGTTAGCTAATCATAAAGATTTTGTGAAAACCCAACTTTGTGAGAAGTATTAATAGGACGTTTTAGAAGGAAAAAAAAGGAATGGAATATTTTGTTTTAATAAACTGTGAAGATACTGTGACTTTTTTGTCCGTAGATGTTTCTCAACAGTTCATATCAATTTGATATATATAAATACATATTTATAATTCCTAAGACTAAACCATATCAATGGTTTATATATTACGTATTATGTAAGTAATGTGTTAAGGAGCATAAAACATAGGATTAAAAGGGCTTCCTGGATCAAGCGGTTCAGTATTCTCTTATGTCAAGGGTACCATGTTATATCCTCTTTCCTTAACATTGTCTTTGCCCAAAATTTTGAAATTTGTTAATTTTGAAGCATCGGTGAGATTTCTTGCCATCAGAACTGCTGCTGTAGTTCTCCAACTTCAATAAACATTCTTGCTTATGAGCAAAAGTTACTCATGTTTAGCTGACATGCTAAGCCATGAAAGGCAGAACTTTGCAGTCACAAAAATATGCAAGCGTATATGTTCCTGAAATCTGGTTATTTGAATATATATTCCATTTTGGCAGCTTCAGTGTTTCAGAATTTTCAGGGAATTAAACTAATAAAGACAGTTTCTTAATGGACATTGATGCTTGGGATGAACTGGGCTATTATGTAAAAGTAGTCAATAATATGGCTTCTTTGTAATCCCTAAAATGAGTATGTATATCATAGACATTCAATTTTTTTGGTAAGTCATAAAAAGCTAAAATCTATTGTCATTTGCAGAGCAAAAGCAGGTTAAGTCTGTAGAGCTGAGTTTTGTAGTCTTCTAGCAGACACATATATTAAG
Organism: Coracopsis vasa; assembly: GCA_026283785.1. Lineage (NCBI taxonomy): Eukaryota > Metazoa > Chordata > Aves > Psittaciformes > Psittacidae > Coracopsis > Coracopsis vasa. The sequence goes on from JANHGB010046559.1 coordinate 58,115, forward strand.
TCACTGAAACGTATCTTCTTGCACTAGTTTGATTATATACTTAAGTGAAATTACAAATTCTTTTCTATCTTTCATAAAACAAAATATTACACATATTTATTTGATTAATCACAGGACAAATGGCATTTTTCTCATTGCAGTGTTCTTGACCTAAATGCATTTGAACGTCAGAACAAAGCAGAAGGCCTTGGGATGGTGACTGAAGAGGGATCAGGTACTATTGATTTAACAGAAACAACCTCTGAACTTTTCTCTTTCACATTTTGCAGAAGCAAGCCAAACTTGAAAGAACCCTGTAAAGACATATCTAGAGGCTGAAGCTAAAATATGATTCCTAAGAGTGGTTTCTATTTAATTGGCCTACCTAAGCGCATGCTTGTCAATAGTAAATTACTAGCACGTGTTGAGTTTCAGAATGGTCTCGGAGAACTCTTACCCATCATTCTGAAGAAGTGAAGACATTATGTGTAAAACTGAAAACAGATTCTAGCTACAAACAGCAGTGTTTATGCATGTAAAATTTTTCAGAAATCCCTAACCAGTTTCAGCATAAAATGAAATTAAGAGTTCCCACCTGATTTCTTAAATTGTCTTGGCTGGAATGAAAACCAGACTATTTAGTTAAGGCGTAAGTTAAATATCAAAGGTCAAGGGAACTGGATCTGCTGTTTGGAAAAAAGTCTGCTGGGAAATAATTCTTTTCTGTTTGTCTTTGGGGGAAATATTATGAAATTTTCACTTTACTTTTGACTTAGAATCAATTTGGCTTTCTATTCTCTGTGTTGTCGGTTCACTGTCAATTTCTTTCTTCTGTCTGACAGTAAGTTCTACTGCTCCCTTGTTGTGATTGTCTGGAAACATTAGGTTCATCTCTATGTGACTTAATAGAGCTACCAAAGCACATTTTCTCCCCTTATCTTCAGTATTTTTTAAGGTGCATTTTTATATTTCAATCCTACAATGACCTAATCTTTTAACATATTTTTGTCTTAGAAGCAAGGTAAAAAAGTTTGACTGTATAATCATTATTGTATTTGGGGGTTCATAATTCATATTTGCAATACTGCATATCTCATTGGCTATTTTGCCTGTAGCTATTTTATGTGGCATATTTCTTGAATATTCAACTACATGTCTCAAATCAAAATTATGAACTTCTAAATTTGACTGAATGACTTCAAGACCGATCATAAATACTGCTTCTCTGAAGGTGCTCCCACAGTTTAAATTGTAGATCAAACCTTGCTGGGCTTGTATAAGTAAACAAAATAAAGTGAACCCATGTGGATAAAATTTGGTCACAAGATTGTGGATTGAGCACTGATGCAGGTATTTGGCATGTAAGGTTTTGGCCATTATGTTCGTATTTTACTGACCATTATTCTGCACAATGTTTTGCTTTTTTGGACAACATTTCTACTACTAAATCATTAAATTTATTATTTATAATGTTGGATTTTGAAATAGACTGTCAAGATATCAGCTGATATTTCTTTTGACTGCTCCATTTCTAGAAATGACAGATTTTTGCATGCAACTGTTAATAGTTCTTTAAATGCTGCATAATCGACTCTGTGTTAGAGTATCTTTGTGCTTTCTCATTTGAAGGATTTTTTTAATTTTCCGTTTATTTAATATTTCTCTTTTAGTACAGAACTAATTTTGCCAAACCCAATGCTAACTATATTTTGTATTTGCTTAAACCAATTTCTCAACTTTTTTTTTTCTTTTTTCCCTATTTCTTTTTCTTTGAACTAATTGTCCTGTCCTCCCTTCCTCAGTCATCACTCATGAGCGTGGTAATTATTAAAAAACAACTGCCTATTCTTTATTTTTCCTGCTCTTAGATTTGTGTCAGCACTGTACAGCTCCTGAACACCATGAGATTTTTTTGTTCCTGTAAGACTGTTAAACTATCAGGTTGTTGTTATTGTGTATTCCAAAATTCTTGTTTTTGTGTCAGCACTTCCCACTTTGTTCTTCCTCCCTTTCTCAGGATTTGCACAGTGACTGGCTCACTAGATGTAAGAGCAGCAAGCTTTTTAAATCTTTTTTTTTTTTTTAATTTTTTATTTCTTTCCATTTTAATGAGACCAATATTTGTAATGAATGAATGTTAAAAAAAAATATATGTACTTATACATACACAAAGCCTTGTGCTATAGTCCTCCTGTAGTATTTTTGTTGTGTATTGAATGTGGCTTTATCGCTGCATTGATTTGTGCAAGCACAGGAAATCAGTGGTGGATCCAGTGAGGATTTGAGGGTGGTTAGTAAGGAGAGGACCTCCCACTGGCTAGGTTTATCTAATGCAGTCAGGAGTTGATAGAAGTAAGAAGTGGTGCATTGCTTATTTAGAGGAATCAATAATGTTTACAGGTGTTACATGTTAACTTCCTTGCTTCAAAAGTTACTTGGTGTATTAAAGTTCCTATACCTCAAAGGTTCCTTACCTGCTTTGTAGGAGCAGTTGCAATGAGATGTTCCTTTTGCCATGAGAAATTAGAATTTAAAATACTAAATGTGTATACCATTCAGCAGAATCAAAAAGCTCAAATACAGCAGATGTCTTTTCATTAGCCAAATATTTGGGAGAGGAATGATCTGGATTTTTGTTTGTTTTCTCTGGAAATTTTTTATTTGGCAGATTAACAAAGTACTACACTTAGGATAATATGTTTTCATTTCCTTTGTTATTGAGGAGCAGCAATTAATACGGTAAGCACACCATGTCAAAGATTTCTTGGCACAAAGGGTTAATATTTGCTTACAGCACTTTTTTTATGTATTAATATGCAGCTATTGAAAACTCAAGAAAACAGAACAAAGCAAAGCCAACCAAAAAAAGTCTGCTTTTCCTGTCAGGATTACGTTATTCTTGACATCATGCTACCTTCATATATATTTTTTGCATCATGAAGCACACCTTTTCGATTCATTGAAAAGTAGTTTACATAAGAATTGTAAATTGTACTGGTATTAATACCTGATAGCATTATGAAAGCCTAGCCAGTGTGTATGTTGGGAAACTCCTGGAGTGAACAGTTTTGAAGTACCCTAGATTTTATGGGATACCTGAGATCATGTCTGCAATCCTATGAACAACCATCTATGATGCTAGAAATGAAGTACTGAAGATGTGGAAATGTTTTCTCCCATTCTTTTTTTCAAGGGAGATATTTACTCTATGAATAATTAATTAATCCTCAATTAAAGATTGATTCCAAAGAGAATGATGGGATGCAAAATGTGCACTGTAGCTTGTTTCTCATGTCAGTCCGATGCAGAAGCATAGTAATGAGTAATTGTCATTGAGTGTACAACCTATAAGCCTAAAATTATTCTTGCCTAAGTGAAATTATAATTGCTGTTGACACTTACGGGAATAGAATCACCTTGTCCTGAAGGGCAGTACTTGTCTCTGGTCCCATGTCAACTTTGGCAATAGGTAGAAAACCCTGTACTGAGTCAACATGGATGTGAAATTTATTCTGTTCCAACTGTTTCTTCGTGCTGTCCACATCATAAGCTCCTTGTCCTGATATTCCTCTGACTGGTACTACCTTCCCTTTCCAAACCCTGGAACCCCCACTGGTAACAACATTGATGGTTCTTTAGCAAATGTGTTTTTTAACTGTTTTTGTGATGTATTCAATGTTGTTTCTTCTTGTATGTATTTTGGTTTGATTGTTCTGTTTCATTTTCAAAAAAGGTAGATTCGAAACCAAAGACATGTAGAAATGCTTATTATCTTGCAATGGTTTTTCATTTTTCCTTTCGTGCTCATACGTCATGCTATTTCACTATGGGTCACAAAAATCTTGAAAGTGCAATGTTTTTCCCATTTGGGGAGACTTGTTTTATTTATGAACTAAAAAATTAAGCTGTTTACACTTAGATTATTTTACTTTTTTTTTTTCCTTTTTGTTAGGAAAGCTCTACTTTTATTTTTAATCTTTTAACATTGAATCATGGCATTATTTTGGTTGTCCATAAATTCTCAGAAGGCTTATATTAATAAAATATAATTTTAGAATAAAATTGTATCTCACAGTAGGTCTTAAAGGGTTTTTTGTGAAACCAAGTGGTGCACATGCCGTATAATAAATATCTGTAATGAGGGGTACCCATCATGCTATTTTCAGCCATTAAAAATGTGAAATCAATAAATATACTTTTTTCCTTCACTAGCCTAGTCACACTTAAAGTGGATGTTTAAATTCTGTGTGATCCACTGTAGCTTACCCTGGAAGGATGTTTTCCACCTTTGTATCATTCTATTTGAATCTGTGTTTGCATTTAAAAGTATCACTTAGAAAGCAAGAGCTTTTCTTACTTGAATCAGATTATCGAGAAGTCAAAGGCATGTGGCACTCACAGTACAATCCAATATTGCCCAGGTGAAAGAGCTTCGTTCTTGCTTAACAGCTGTCACAAAGGAGTCCTGTTCCTTTTTGAAAGCTGAAAGTATTTGTATATTCTTATAATATGTAGCATCAGACCAATGTTTCAGTGTAGTGATGGAACTCAGATCTTTTCCATTAAAGATTTAAAAAAAAAAAAAAAAAAGGAATTACTAAACTTGGACACATGCACTTTCAAGGAAAAGAAATCCCATATATTTAGTTTCTCATTCAATCTTATTTTAATTTCCTACACAATAGCTCTGTTCCTGTACATCACAAATACAAGCTACTAGCTGTGCAAAACTACAGGCTTAAAGCCTTTCTGTTTGTAGCCATATTACTTACATAGAGCATGAGCAATGGCAGCATTTTACCATCTAAGCAGATACATGCCAGGATGTACATCATATCAACAGAAATAAAAGAACATGGTTTTTGTGGCAACCTAGGTCATACTGCACGCATTATTTATGTTTCTGAGTACATTATCTATGCAAATTTTTGTGTGTAGTGGCATGAATCTTTGTGCACAGCAGCAAAGGTTGTCCTGTTAGATTTTATAGAAATAAATGGGTGTGCACTTCAGTTCTGTAGTTGCCAGTTAGACACCTCTTGCTTTCAGTAACGTCTGAAAATTCAAATTCTTGTCAATACCAACACTGGGTTTAGTCAGATTTTGATCAGCTGTAGAAATAGAAAACCATAATTATTTTGAATCTTAGTGTGGCCAAGCTGTTTGAAACGGTGGGATTTTTCTTTATTTTGGGATACATAAAAATATTTGTGAAAGGAACTGGCATTTCAACTTATGTGAAATGATGTACCTAAGCACCTTCAATATCACAGAATTTTGTAATAACTTGTATTCATTTTGTGATATTGTTTCAGTGGAACTAATTAAAAATAATTATTAAAATTTAAATTTATTTTATAAGAATTCCTAAATTCCAGTGCATGTACTAAAAGTTGGAAAATTAATTAATAAATTAAACTGTATAGACATTTTAATTGAGGCTTATTTTCCTTCTTGTTTCAAAAAGTCTTACTTGATAGAGGGCAAGAGAAACTGGTGGAAAAAAATACTGATCTGTAACTTAATTATAGCATCATAGAATAGTTATGGTTGGAAAGGACCTTAAGATCATCTAGTCTCAGCCCCCCTGCCATGGGTAGGGATACCTCACCCTAGACCATGTAGCCTAAGGCCTTGTCCAATCTGGCCTTGAACACCGCCAGGGATGGAGCACATTGATAAATTGATTGATAAATCCATTATCTTGAACATGTAAACATTCATGACTCTATGTAAAGTTAAACTTCAAATCATGTTCATGTGTGTATATATATATAAAATATATACGTATATATATAAAAAATATATATTTTTTCCAAATTGTTTGAAATTGTTTATAATTCAGCTGTGTCATGGTTTAACCCCAGCCAGCAACAAAGCACCACACAGCTGCTTGCTCACTCATGGGATGGGGAAGAGAATTGAAAGGGTAAAAGTGAGACAACTTGGGGGTTGAGATAAACACAGTTTAATAGATAAAGCAAAATCCATGTATGCAAGCAAAGCAAACCAAGGAATTCGTTCGCCACTTCCCATTGCCAGGCAGATGTTCAGCCATCTCCAGGAGAACAGGGCTCTGTCACTTATGACAGATACTTGGGAAGATAAATGCCATCACTTCAAATGTTCCCCACTTCCTCCTTCTTCCCCAAATTTTATATGCTGAGCATGACACTGTATGGTATGGGATCCCTTGGGTCATTTGGGGTCAGCTGTCCCAGTGGTGTCGAGTTTGTGTGTATGGGAATTTGCAATTTGCATACTACCTAATAGAAAGACTAGCC
>JANHGB010046561.1:0-17313 GCA_026283785.1 Coracopsis vasa
GATAGGACAAGGGGTAACGGGTTAAAACTTAAACAGGGGAAGTTTAGATTGGATATAAGGAAGAAATTCTTTACCGTGAGGGTGATGAGGCACTGGAATGGGTTGCCCAAGGAAGTTGTGAATGCTCCATCGCTGGTGGTGTTCAAGGTTGGGTTGGACAGAGCCTTGGGTGACGTCGTTGACTGTGAGATGTCCCTGCCCATGGCAGGGGGTTAGAACTAGATGATCTTAAGGTCCTTTCCAACTCTAACTATTCTATAAGTCTATGGGAAGATACAGAGTTTACATGGATTGCATTTGTGTAATAGAAAACACTGAATATTGTATTTCCTGCTTTCAGTCTCCTTCCCATGGAAAGGAACTAATTTCTCATTATCATCAGTGGTAAATATAGTCAGAGCTATAGAACTTAAATTTCAGTCTTTAATGGAAACATGCTTCATCTGTAATGCCATTATTTCTATCATCATTGCATTCACAGTCATTTCTTGTGGCTGGCATTAGGCCATCTTCTACCATCAGCACTGACAGCAAAGGTAGAGACACAGAGGTTTTCAAGAAATCACTCAGAAGAACAGTTCTCAAAGATACGGGTTTTTTAGGAACCCTATGTTCTTAAACACTGCACTTCATGAAAGAACCACCCTGAAATATTCTTGTTCTCACCATGTCTTCTTTTCTACTAACAGCAGAATTTGTACCTTTGAACAGACTGTTTGGATGTATGATGTTGATCATTCACTACGGCTGAGTAACAAACCCTATGCTAGTTTTTAGCATGCTTTCTGTAGATACTTTCTTAGGTGAGGGTGAGCAGTAGTCCTTTAAAACTGGGAGCAAGAATTATTCATGCATGTACCCCACTAGTTTAGCAAAGCTCTTGAGTTTCATGTTTTTCTTACATTGCTTTTGTGTCTTCATCATGTTTTCTCCCCCATCAGACTAATTAAATCTGGAAACTACAGAACAGTGAAACCACGATTTTCCAGGAAAGAACATTTAAAGAAAGCAGTATTCTTGTAGAGGCAACATTTCTGAAACCAGGAGATGAAAATGACCTGAATCTGGGGGACAACAGGGACAGAAACCGTAGAACAGCCGAAGAAGGTAACAGATACCCAAAAGCACAATCACAAAGACTTCATTTATGCTAGCCATTGTCATTAAATATCCCGACACTGCACCATATCTACACTAGCATTACAGTAACAGCTAAATCAGGCATCTGGCTGTCAGCTGAGGTTTCTCAAGCACGTCTTGAGGATACTGGTTCTCCTAGGCTAAAGTCCTATGGATACCACCACCCAGAGCCACTGCATGGCAGGCGCTGGGGTGTTTTAAGGATCTGAGGAGCTGAACCAGTCAAACCCAGGTTTCCTCTGGATTTGTGCCCAGAGGATGAGTTCTCATGAGGATTTTAAGGTAAGTGGTAAGAGTGAGCTCTTGCAGCCTTTCCACTAGCAGGCTTTGGCTTTCTTCAGCTGCCCAGATAAAGGCATATTTTTTTCAGAAAACTTACTATTTCTAATTTTTCTTTCTGTTGGTCAAACCTGGATGAAGTAGGCCTGTGGATCCAAGGTCCAAAAGGAGAGATCAGCAGATGCACAATCAGATAAACTCTGTTTTCTTAGAAAGCCAGGTTAAAAGTGTTCAGCCATAGCAAAGTAATTGGTAAAAAAAGCAAGTGAAATTACCTCATAAAGCAGAACAAGCTTTTGAGAAAGAAAGAATAAAAGACCATGTGACTATGATTTGCTTTATCTTCCTGTTTAAGAGACATGGGGAAGGCTGAAAGGCTTAAAAACTACTTGGCTGCAATGTTAAGTGTGTAAAACAGTGGCATGACACTACAAAACGATGGTTAACAAAAGGAAGTTATCATAAGAGAGGATCAAGAGAAACAGAGAGACCATCTAGATAAACATTTAAGAGCATACAATAGGAAGGGGCTCTTGGAAACCCAGGTTTTATTCCTGGCTGGTTTTACAACTGACTCACATAAGTTTATCTCATGAGTTTACAAAATGCTTTCTTAAAACCAGTCTTTTTTTCTCTCTCCTTCTATCCCCCCCTTCCCAAAAGTCTGTTTAGGATGAGTATTGTTCTAACAGCACTTTGTCTGTCTTCCTCCATGCCATGGTCTGTGATGAGCCTGCATATTCCTCCCTCTTTCTGTTCATGTAGGCATAGATTGTATGTAAATAAAGCTCTATTTCCACTTACTTGCCCCTGCATGGGTCTAAATTGAATCTCAGAAAGTATTCATACTACTAGCATATCCATTAAGAAATACTCTCTGTACTGTTCTCAGTAATCCATCAATGTTAGTACCAACTTTTGAGTCATCTGTTGATCATTACACCTTTGCCCTTCCTTCTCCAGGAAATGGGAAAATTCCACTGAAGTTTCCAAGAAATCTGTACATTACTGTTCATTGGATCGTTATAGTTTTCAGATCCAAATCCATAATTTTTATCTTAGAAACATATTTCTGGATCCATTCTCATGACAGGCTACCCATTTTTATTCACAAGGGAGTACCCGTTACGTACTGATGCTAACTGAATCTTCCTTAGATTCCCCATCTTTTCCCTTTTTCTGCCTGCAGACCATTGTGTCATCTGTTCTCTTTCACAGTCCATGCATCATGTTCCCTGTTTCTTGGGCACCAGCCATTATCAGCACAATTTTTTCCTCTTTTCTCCTGATCCTGCCTTCTCTCCTCTACTCATCTGCTACTCTTTGTCTTTCCTTCCTTCCTTCCTTCCTCCAAGCTGTAGCTAGAATTTGTCTTACAATAGATCTGTGTTATAAAGAAGGAAAGAGCAATATTTAACTGGAATTATTCACCATTATATTTGTTAGTATTAACTGGAAGAAGATTAAGCAATGTATCCTACTAGAATCCATTCCAGCAACACATTCTCTGTGTATTCATTAACAGTTGTGGGCTGGTTCAGGGAAGATAAGGCTCTTACCAGCATATTAGAAATAGAAAAGAGCAAAAGTCTAGTCACTATAAATTCAATATCATGTTGATAACTAAAGATAGATACCTTAAATAAACAAAAGTATCATGAGAGATGTGAAGTAGTCCTGATAGGAAGATAGGAAGAAGTAACCAAATTCAGAAGAGGAGGAAGGGGTTAAGTTATAGGAACATTGAATCAGGAGATATATTTTATGTTCATTACATAGTAAGGTAATACTGTTCCAACAAAAATAAAACCCATGTATTTTATGCAAGACAAATGAGGTCATTAGTTTATGTTTGAAACTGGCCTGATTTCTGTCACAGACCTAGGATTCTCTCTAGTACCGTGCATTTCTGGAAAAACCTAATGAAAATGACCACATGGGAATGGTCAAAATAATAATAAAAAAAAGGAAAATAAGATCCATCAGGCAACGGTGTGAAAAAGTGCCTGAATAGATGCATTCATTTTAAGAAAATTATTCTCCGCATGTATGTAAAGATCTGTCCTTCTTTTCAAACTGCAAAATCACTTGAAGGAGAATGGAAGCTACTTTGTAAATACAAGAAGAAAAAAACCAGCCAAAATGGAAACTCAATAAAGAAGTGAATTATTGCTGGATTATCACATTTCCATCTATCATTGGTGCAACTATTAAAGCCTTGCTTATTTTTTGATATGAAATAGCATGTTCTTACATGGAGCAGTATTCATTTGCTATCAAGTCAAGCAGTTTAAGAACTCCAATTTCTTTCCATTGATTGCAAATATCAACATAAACGCAATGATTTACAACCCTTCCTGCAAACTCCCAAACTCAGGTTTTATTGGATGAAAAAAAGGGAGGTGAAACAGGGAGAAAATATAACCACACATGCTGCTTTTCAAGCAGTTCATTCTTTTCTTTTGTTATTGTAGTTACCAAGCACAAGCATTTCTGATAACCTCAGGCATGTCAGTGAGATGGAGAGTTTGCTTGCTCCTTTTATCTTTTTCCTGTAGGTTTTAAGACAAGTAGACCTTTACAGGCACCTACTAGAAATACAAAGGCAGCTAAACAACTTGTATTACACAGCAATGCCCCTGAACTACAAACCGGAAACCATGTTCTGGGTCAGGTTCAATATAAGGATTGTTTCAGCATACCCCATCTAACAATACAACCATGGCACCAGTCTGTGATTTAGGTGACAGTACCATGGGACGTGGGTGCAGACAGCTCAAATGAGGTTCAATGGAAAAGGTTAGTAATTCTTGGTGTAGCTTCAGCCTAGTTCTTCCAAACCAACAGACTCATCTGTGTACCATTGCATTTAAGTCTTAGTTCTCTTACTGGTTCCCCAAGTTCACTTGGAGCAGCTGAAAACCCTCAGTCTGTGTTTCCTGAAAAAATTCTGTAAATGGCTCCTTGCAAGTGTTGAACAAGGCAGAGATTAAGGTTAGCTGGTTATGCTGCAGTAGATCACAGAGGAGTATCCTTGGAGAGAAAGGGCAATTTCTCAGCACTAGCTTAAAAGAAAAAATCTGTTGGCACAAACACAGATGCTTAAAAATAAATATATCATCCATGTAAAAGAGAATGAGGAATCTAAGAAAATTAGCCTTTGTCACAGTCTTTCTGATTGATACCTTTTTTTTTTTGTGGGAAGCAGACCATAATGTAGACTGATCTGATGGCCCATGTTAAGTGATAGCTTCTTCCTGTAGCAGCAGCTCAGACACTTCTGTAAATGGAGCATAGGATCTGCATTACTTCAAAGGAATACTGACCATACCAGCACTGGATTTAGCAATTCCCCAGTGCCTTCTATAGCCAAAGACGACTTGCATGGAATATACACTGTCGAATGAAGAATGTTTCTAATCTGTCAGTAATTTGGAAAACAAAACCTGCTGGAATTAAGATGAGAACAACAGAAAGAAAGTGTTTGAGAAGGGTACCTCTCCTGGGGCAGAGACTTTGGTTTGGGGGGTTTGGTGGCGGTGGGTGTTTTGAAATCAAAGTTTAAGATTTAAACCCCTTTGCACTAGTAGTACTTGAATACGCATCCAGAGAGAAGCAATGCGCTACCACAACCGAAGCCAATGATGATAGCAAAGGAAGCTCAGCTTCACTAAAAGCAAAGGAAGCCTTCTGTTGCAGCCATGCCATAACACTAAAATTATTGTAACCTACTTGCCATCGCAGTCCCACTGCCAGGCAAGTTTTTCCTATAGCACAGACACAGCAACACTCCATTTATAAGTGGTTTTAAATTATAACATCAGCAAGTATGTACACTAGGTATTTCCCACTGACTGCTTAAGAGAAAACAACAAAACCCCCCCAAAACCCCAAACGACACCACCACCAACACTACCACCAAAAAAAACACCAAAAACCCCACTCCACCTACAGTCCAATGAGTGCTACAAAGACTGTGACTTGCAGAGTTTTTCTGAGTAGCCCTTTTCCTTTAAGGCGATAGCATCTCCTGAGTTTGCTCATACTCCAACATACAAAATCAGGCAAAAAGAGCTGCAGAGCTGTGTAAAAATGCACAGAAGGGGTGGGTGCCTTTCAGCATCAGCTGCTGGTCCTCACCCTTCCCAAGCCACCACAGCAGTAGCTGCCTAACCTTTTGGGTAAGTTTGCAGCAGCTGGACAAGCATGGGGGGTAGCAAGTTTCAGTTACTACCACCCTATTAGTGCAGGCAAAGCCTGGCTTTTGGTGACAAAGGAAAATGAGTTTAGTAGCTACTAAAGGGAGGAAAAAAACACCTGTCTCTGTACAGGTTAGGATGACCAGACATTGCTACATCTAGAAGGAAAAGAGACCAAAGGACCCCGAGCTTCCGCAGACAAAACCATGGCTGGGTGCTTTTGCCGGTGAGAGGGCAGACAGCTGCCCAGGTGCAGGGAAGGAAGACAGGAACCAGGAGCGGGTGTGGTGGTTGGACAGTTCTGAGCACATTCCATGATCAACGTACCTGTCGTATACGTTTAGATGGCCATCAGAACAGCTACACCCAGGAGAAACGATGACACTAAAGATAACTCACTGTCATTGCAAAGTGATTGTCAGTCCCAAAGAAGGCACTCATTTCAAAGGCCAAAAGAATGTCCCTAAGCTAGAGGTAGATGTGTGCCTTGTGAATCAGAATCAGGAACGTAAGTTTAACACAGTTTCTAGGAATGGGGAAGGCAGCAGGATAAGGAGCCAAGAAAACACTAGTGACAGGCACACAATAACTCTATTTCATAGAGAAAAGAGTGGCAAGTAGCATACAATACCACAGTGGTGCATTGTTGATGATTTTATTTTTCTTGACCATAGTAGAAGAGGAAGAAAATTGCTGTCTGAATTTTCAGTTAATAACCATAGACATTCTGCAGAGTTTTGCACTACAGAAAGAGGAGAAGGACCATTACCATGATTATTGTCCCTTTTGGATTCGATGGACCTGAGGTATTTAAGTACAGTAAGGATGGCAAGATTACTGACTCCTAAGAAAGAGGAATCCAGGGCCCACAGCACCAAGTAGAAAGGACTGTTTTGACGACCGGTCTTTGAATCCTGCATTGAAATCACTGCAAAAACGTAGCCATTGAGTAGCCATGGAGTTTGATGGTGAAGACAGTCATTGCCAGGTACTGTTTTGACCTGGCAATACCAATATCATCACCTGCTCTAAAAATAGCCATAAAATGTTTTCAAACATCAAACACAGATCAGTGTGTGCAGTTTAAAGAGACAGTTGTAAGACCAATATCTTGTTTCAATTCTACCACTTTTCCCAGTCAATTGTTCAAACGTTTAATCACTTCTAGCACTCAAACTGTGGAAATTAATGGCATAAGATACAACTGCCTCTTTTGTGCCTCTATATATTATTAAAAGCTCCCCACAATCAATTTACTTTGCCATATATAAGTGCTTTATTACCCTCCATCCTTTTCTTTGATCTGCTGAATACGTATACGGCTTGTGTCTTGAGACTTTTTCCCCAAACGCTTCATTCTTTGAATTCTCTCCAACAGTCCTATTTTCTTTCTGAATTAAGATGACCAGTCCATCAATATACAATAATCAAGTGCTATATGATGGGAAGATCACTTTGTTCAGCTTAATAGCTAGCTTTCTGCATACTGAAGCTCTGTAGCAGAAGCCCACTTCAAGGGGACTGCAATGATACCATCCCCTTTTGAAATCTTTGCTTAATGAGATGTAGTCCCTGTGCTAACTACCTTGGTCCATGGATACTGCCAAAATCAGTACAAAGTGGTTAACGTGATGCTGTCTTGTACCATACGAAATGTCAGTGTTACGAGCCCAGCAATCTCATCCTGCTGAATTCTATTGCAGACATCCATACAAGAAACGTGCAAGCCTTTATAAAGAATGTGGGGGAGGCAGTAGCAAATCCTACCCAGTTAAATCGTTTGAAGGGTAACCTAAATCTTCAGTTGTACCCCTTTCCCATTACTTTAGAGACACAAAATATAGAATGGACAAAACACTCCTGTTTTGACAGTCTTGACAAACCAAAATGTTGATAATAGCATTAACAGTGCTTTTAGGGATGGGAAAACAAATTGAAATAGCCTAAAGTTTCATGTCCTGAAGCTGAAAGAGAGGTACAAACATAACAAGGGAGAAAGGGAGAAAAAAAATCTAAATGCTAAATAAATAAGAAAATGCGATTTGGTCTTACTAGTCTTTTTCCATAGCAGCCACTATTAATGAAAAGATATCATCCTTCAGTCACTTCAAGGTCTGCCACAACTATCATCACATCAAAGACACTGCTTTTTACCTGCTCACAAGGTTGCAGAAGACAAGCTTTTCACTAATTAAACAAGACTTGCTTTGCATAAAGGCAAAAATCACAAGGACTAGAAAAGAAAGAGGAAGAAACTGAAGCACAAAGGGGAAATCAGAAGTAGCCAAGTCTCGGTATTTTGGGTAACGGTTGGAACTAGAGCAGAGCGAGTGAAGGAGGTAAGATCACCTCAGTTCTTGCTCCCTTGGCTCAGTCTGAGCACTTGGACATTCTGGTGCATCACGAGTGAACCCAGAAGTCTTGTAAGTGTGGTGACCCCCACTAGTGTTGACTTCACAGGTAAAAATCAGTGCATCTTTTCACTCAAATGATGAATTCCAGAAGAGATGAAGAGAGGGAAAGCCCTCCTTTTCTACCATTTAGGCTTAATTTTCAAAACACCAGGTCCACTGCAATTGTTTTCCTGTCAAGTACTCCTATTATCCATCAGATATAATCTCAACACATTCTTCAAACCAGCAGGAATTTCTGACTGAATTAATTCTATTTTTATTTTTTTCCTGACGTTTACAAATAATTTTATATAACAGACAAGAGTTGCCATCTGTTACCTCAAACTACTTTTAGGTCTCTATACAACACATCCTGAGGATGTAGCCTACTTTTTTGCTAGTAGATATGACGCTTCATGATTGACAGTATCAAATATGTTGGCCTGTGACTAACAAAGCATTTTGGATTGCTTTGTAACAATAAATGCTCCACATGTACTGTCCTACCAAACACTGTGTCATCTGCAGCTATTGTTATTTTGCCCTCTTGAGCATTGATAATGGAACAATACTGGCATTCATATACAGAATCACAAATGTTGGCCTTGGGATGCACATGCCAGAGTAGATGGGCCTTGGGAAGCAGCCCTATACCCAGCTCAGGTTCACTCTCTGCCTCTGCTGATCCTTCTGGAGGTGGGCCAGAGCTGCCTGCCACACGAGTCAATAGCAGGCCGGGGAGGGTACCACAAGGACCTCAGAATTACCATAAAGGATGTTCTGGGCAAATGCCAAGTCCAACCTTGGCATGAGCTGACCACAGCCATCTGGCCAGGCTTACACATGATCGTCATGACCAGCTGAGCCACTTGCATTAGGGATTCCTGAAACAGGCGATCCTAATGGAATGGCACCTGAGCCTTTTGCATGCTACCTCCAGGTTCAACTCCAGCTAGCTGCAGCTCATGTGGTGGCTGCTGGGGGTTGCCAGGAGCCATGTGATATCCTGAGCACTCTGCCATCGTGTTGTTACAACAGCAGGGCCATAGGTAGTACAAGGCTGGGGAAGGGAGGGGAGAACATACTGCATAAATATTTAAGGACCTCTGCTCCCACTAGACCTTGACTGATCATTTTGTTTGGGTTTTGATTAGCATCACTGCTGCTTAGCTACTTTCTTTAAGCCTTGCGCTTTGTTGCTTTGTTAGACCATTTCTACTTTTCAACCATTAAGAATGGATTGGTAAACTTAAGCACTTGCTTTCTCTGCCATCCTTCCCTGTTTTCTTTTCTATGCTAGCCTAAAGCAGCAGACAGCAGCTGGGTACAGGATGTGTGACAGACCATGTATGACATCAGGGACTAACATAACTAGAAATCTTTCAGGTGCTGGAAAGAAGAAAGATGTTCATGAAGCTGCGGAGTAGTGGAAAAGCTAGGTCACAAGAGAGGGAAGAAACCTGAGGGACCCAGAAAATAATGGCATCGTGGCTGGCAGATTGGCACACTTACATTTAATGTGTACAGCAGTGCTAGTTCTCTCATTGTACATTTGTCCGTACCATTTCAGACCCACCTTATATCTTGGGTGTTGTAGCCAAATCTGCATAAAATTATACAATAATAACCTACTACATCTTTGCTGACAGAAGCATTTTTGGGGTCCATATTCAGATTTTGCAGATTGAAAGCCCACTGTGATACTGATGGCATCAGCAATGAGGCTAGCTCAAAGAATTACTATTATACTGCCACACTAGATCTCTAGGCTGCCAAATCTCAGCATCTGACTGAAATCACTGTGCAGATCAGATAGTGTTACATGACACAGCACAGCACGAGAAAGATATGGACTCTGACAATGCATGTGCACATCCTGCTAACGCTTATGATTATTGCCATGGGCAAGATGACGTCAGGAAGCTCAGATATCGCATATTCAGTACAACCCACTGTATATGTAGGTACTGGCCCCTAATGAGGTAAGGCACATAGGTGAGTGGAGGTATTATTTTCTGATTAGCCTCGGAACTCTAGAGGACACATCAAATAGTTTTTGCACCATAGTGACACAAACCACTCAATAACACAGATTCAGACATCAGGTTTACACATTCTAAAGTAACGGTCCACCAGGTGACCAGAACTGGATGCAGTGAGGCTCAGAGGGCAGTTGTCTTCTTAACAAAAGATGAACTGACACAACAGGGAAAGTGATAGCTCTTCACTCACAGTCCTGAAAACATTCCTACTCATGCAACTGTTCTGGATCTTCTGGCAATTTCTCCCTTGTTCACCTAAGCCAAAACCTCTCCTCAATGAGGGGTTAATTGTAGTTTGACCTAGACCTGTGAGGAGCTGCAAACAGCTTTCCAGACAGACAAACTTTTGAAAGCTAGATCCAAACTCCAACCAGATCATCGTAGACATCCTTGTTCCGTGCTGTATAACACAGATGGCCTTGAAGCAGTCCTAGTTAAATGCAAGCAGCAAGAACTAGATGCAACACAACAGTGAATCAACTTTGCAAGACATGCTGAAGGGTTGTAGTTTATATAAGACCCTTATATAAATTATGCATGGTGGTGCAGCTTTTAGGCATGCAATAGATGAAGAGTCTCCTCACTCCAGCGGCCTGCATTGCCAAGAAATTTAGGAATAGGTTTCATATGCTAAAGCACAGTTCCTGACTTGTAGTACAGAGGTGACCTGTTAATCTGGAAGCCTACTGGTTTTGGCTAGCACAGAGTTAATTTTCTTCATAGTAGCTTGTATGGAGCTACATTTTAGATTTGTGCAGTGTTGCTAACACAGGGATATGCTAATAGTTACTGCTAATTGGAGCTAATAGAGTCAAGGCCTTTTCTGCTTCTCACCCCACCAACCAGCAGGCTGGGCGTGAACAAGTTGCTGGGAGGGGATACAGCCAGGACAGCTGACCCCAACTGACCCAAGGGATATTCCACACCATATGATGTAATGCTCAGTATATAAAGCTGGGGGAAGAAGGAGGAAACGGGGATTGTTCAGAGCAATTGGATTAGTCTTCCCAAGTAACCATTATGCATGATGGAGCCCTGCTGTCTTGGAGATGGCTGAACCCCTGCCTGCCCATGGGAAGACATGAATGAATTCCTTGTCTTGCTTTGCCTGCATGCACAGCTTTTGCTTTACCTGTTAAACTGTCCTTGTCTCAACCCATGAGTTTTCTCACTTTCACCTTTCCGATTCTCTCTACCACCCCACTGAGGTGGAAGTCAGCAACTGGCTGTTGGTGCTTACTTGCTGGCTGGGGTTAAGCCACAAGAGGAAGAAGCCCAGGGCTCCACAGAGTCAGACTGTACCATTTAGCCTATGCATTTATAGCACAGGCACAACCCTTCACAGAGGACTGTATTTGGCGCTACATCTTCCTCACCTTCTAATAGATGTGTTCAACTTAGGAACAGGTAGAACAAAAGGAACACCTGCCATTAAACATCTACATCTTTGGCCTCATCTCCCCCCTGGCATAATTCAGGGTTCAGCTACAACGCATCTAAAAATCATTCAAGAAAAACACACAACAACGGGATCTGTCCTGCCAAGACAGGGGAAATGGAAAGATGGATCCAGATGGTGACACAGGTCATTGACAATACATTTTTCAGAAGATTCTGAAGATCCCATGCCAGAAAGGAACAGAACAGAGGCTCCCAAAGGAATGTCTCAGGTTTTGAGTTCACTTCTGGGCCCTCTGTGTTATTTCTGTTAGGCGTATCACCACACTTGACACTGCTCTAGAGATGAACATGTCTGTAACAGCTGCACACACCACTACCTGCTGAATGTCATGGTTCTCTATAGAAACATGATTCATCTCAAGTATCATTTTATTGGACAAGAGTGATACAGCTTTCACTTACATCTACCTAAGAAAAAGACACCACTTAATACTTCAAATACGGAAATGTAATAAACTATCACAACCAAAGCTTTTCATGATATTTAAAATGTACCATTTTTTATGTTTATTTTCATCTTCCAGAAGCTTCCTTCTGAATGCTCCTCAGCTTGCCCCCTTAAGAACATGGTGTAGAAACCCTGGGAGTGAACAAGGTCTATTTTAGACTGAAACTAAGCTTCAACCTGAAACACAAGGCTTCAGCAAAAACCACACAAACCACAACGAGTTTTACCAGATAAATTGAAAAACAGATAAAAAGTAGGTTTGGAAGCACCTGGAAGTCTGACACCATACTTTTTTCTTTGCTTCTACACCTACTACATTTCTTTGCAGGTGGCATACAAAGGATGCTCTCTCTTGCCTTTCTGGTCATAAGCCTTCCAGGAACATGTGCCAAAGGTAATACTAGGTCACTGGGCTATCACTTGAACATTCCCTCCTAATGTGGTACTTCAAAAGAACCAACAGCAAAACATCTCATCTTCCCTTCCAACACACACAAACCTCCACATGGAAGGTGGGATAAGTTGGGATAAGTATGACCTTTCCTCATTCAATGCCAACATCTTCATTCCAATTCCTTTGTCTTATTTTTGTGGGACAAAGCTTATGACTCATGCAAGGCAAAATCCTCACTTCTTGCAAAGGATGAAATGGAGGGCACAAAAAGCACCCTTCAGCATGGGATGAGGCATGCTCTGAGTTCCCTTCAGGTGAGAAGGGCAATTGGGAAATATCACACTACTTTAGTAATGAGATGCTTAAACCTATTTTCACTTAAGTCAGAAGAACATAATTTCCTTTTAAAATTTCAGCCTTCTTTCAAGTGGCCAGGCTTCACAAGTTACTGTGGAGAGGGTAGAAAGAAGAAATAAGGTGTTCAGAGACCACGAAGGGATCTGATAACCAGACATCATAGCCGCTATTTTCACAGCTGGCCTAAACCAAGAAACTTTCAGTATTTATGAGAGAAGGTGCAAGGCTGAATTTCTTTTTCCATTTGTGTTCCATCACTTAGTCCTGGATGTAGTTAATCTGATGCACCAAGACAACTCTTCGTCACAGCCATTGCAAACTTCACCAGCTGCCTAAACCAGACCGGCAAACTTCAAACACTATTAACTGCAAAGATGCGGGCAGTTTTGCCTGTGTTGCAGAGACAAGCAGGGCACACAAGCCAACAGGGCAACAGTGAGAGCTTTAGGTACAAAGAAAATGGAAAGACAGCAGGAAAAACAAAAAAACAGACAAAATTTGGAAAGAGTAACTGGAAGGTAAGAGAGCCCTTTCTGTAGGTAAAGTCTTGGCTACCGAGAAGAAACAGAAGTTCACTTCCAGTCTTCAGTCGCTTCCCAGACCACGAGACCAAACACAGCAGCTTTCACTGTGATGTAGCACTTTCCATGGCTGAAGGCACACTCCAACCCCTTCCCATTAAATTCAAGCCTTTTACTTACGCAATTTCATTAAATCCCCACTAAAGGCTAACTTTTTCTGTTACATTTCTCCAGCCTTTCCCCTCATTAACACCTTCAGTGACAGGACACATGTCCTTTTTTGACAGAAGTTCACAGAGCCTGTATATTAATGCAGCTGAGAGGCTAAAAGACTCTCAGCTAAAAACTCATCTTGCTCAGCTAAGATTGAGTACTTTCTTAAATGTGTAAGTTTATATAAATTATGACCTAAAGAAATATTAGAAGATTAATATTCAAGACACTGTAGATTAATTAGAATCTGGGTATTTAAGACAGCTTCCCAAACATTCACACTTTTGTTTTGAATGGCACTTCCATTTCTGCTACAGAAAGAATCTCTCTAAAGGCATATACGATGAGAACATACACATAAACCCTTCTCTGGAAGCAATGTCCTAGAATCAATTTCTATCATTTCACTGAGTAACACTTAAGCACAAGACAGTAGAAGATGCAAGTAAATTATTTAAATATCAAGAATGTGGTTTGCTTTCATTTATAATTACTAGTGTAAGCATTTCCTTCTGTTAATTTAGTACTCCTTCCAACAGAGCAAGGAAAGCATCCAACGAAAAGCTGCACATATAACTTGTTAAATGCATTGATGTATTTTAAGTAAGCGCTTATGTATTTATAGACGTAATTCTCTAGAAACTGGCATTTCCTCTTACTGTCTTAAGCTGCTTCCCAGTGTAAGTGGAAGGTCTCACTGATTATGTGCGTGGCCCAGGATATATTAAAGTAGAATCAAGTGAGCCCCCAGTGAAGGCAAGCTCTCAAGTATCAATTTTGCTAGCATGGGAACACAGCACTCTCCTTGGTGACAGAGAGGGCAACTGCACCCTGCAGGGAAGCAACTATCCTGAATCTAAGATTTTAGGTTGATGCATGCCAGTATCTTTAGAAGCAGCATTGACAGACAGTAGCTGGAGGGGTGAGCAGCTGGTGTCTGTTCTTCAGAAAATAGGTAAGACAATAGCACAAAAAGACATCAAACCAGGGAATAAGAGCATCTAAAGCTTAATCGACTATGCTGTGAATCTCAATGCATTTTTATTATTCCATGAGTCAAAAGAAGTGCTCAGAAAAGCTACAGAGGAACATTTCTTGCAGTACTTTCTCACCCAGCACAGCAAACAATACACAATAGGGATACTATAAACTAAATAACTTTGCACAGAAATTCCATCAACTCAGCCATGTGCCTATTTTACTGTTTCTATAACCAATTCACACAAGAAGTTTCACTGAGTGAAACCTCTGAAGAATAAAGGGGGGAAAAAAATTTCATCAAGAGACAATGCCATGGACAATAATGTGCCAGCAGTACAGCTTTTTAATTGGCATGATGCAATTTTTCTTTCCAAACTAATTCATCAAATCACAATAAAGGATCACTGAATTTGCAAGATACGAGCTATTCTCTGCATTTTAGGTTTTCAGTGTTTCAGAAATACCAGCTTCAACTTTTACAACATCACCAAGATAAGGCTCTCCATTCCACTGCAGAATTAATGTTTGCCTCAAAGCATGATGTTGCAGCCTTCCTCATGTAATTATGTAAAAGTAAAGCTGGACAGTTAAGCAGTAAAGACTGAGACTAAGACAATGCTAATGATTGAACTTGTCTGGACTAACTTCTGTACTTTGACTGCAAGACTGAGAGGCGGTCTGAACTAAGAAATGTATGGATATCCCTAAAGAAAAGCTGATCATCTTGAATGCAACTCCTCAAGGAAATAATTCACATGTGCTCACCTGAAACCTACCAAGCAACACATAACTGACACTTACGAAGACAAACCACCTCATGCATTATACATCTCACCAGTAGTCGCTTACCTGCATTATTTCAGTAACACTATCTTATTTTAGTACACGCTCTTAATGTTCTCCTGGATTCTGAAGTCACCATCCAGATCATAAAGAACTGACTGCTCCGGTGGCAATTTTTGAGATGGAGTTTAAGGGAGATATTTTACACAGAAGATAAACGACTAACTACTTACTGGTAGGATACTCGAACACATTTTCTCCCATTGATTGTCTCCCTCAAGCCCAAAAAAACTACAAAGGCAGCCAAGTTCTAGTTCCATCCAAGTTGCCTGAGCATAAGAAGGGAAAGCAACAGGGAGGACAATTTCACACCACCCACCTACAGGCACTTAGCTTAGCTGAAGCTCCTTCACCTCCCTTACAATCAACATACAGAGAAAAGCTCCCTGAAAGGGTAATTCAGATCAAATAATGCTAAAGCACTTGAAAGTGTGATTTACATCAGAGATCCGCCTCTGCCTTCTCCACTGAAGAGAAGGACTAGTGGATTAGCCAGTTACAGTAGATACCTGAAGGTAGATGGGAAAATATCACTCCAACTTCCAAATCAAACCTTAAGAGGGTCTGTTTGAAATGTGCTGTTAGGATGTAAAAAGCAGGCAGCTATAGCATCCTTGTTAACCCTTCCAAATAAGGTGTGGGGAAAAAAAAGCCAGGGTATGCTTTAAATTTGTGGGCAGTCAACAACTATGTTCACTATTTTACTTCAAAGAAAAGAAAACCTACTAGTAACAACACTTAACACGTTAGCTTGTTAGTGAGAGTGAGAATACCTAGCTTTATAAAGTTTAGAACATGACAGAGCTTCAATTACCAGAGTAACACATTGCACAGGGCAGAAATGAAGTATCATCAGATTAAACCTGTCAGCAAATATGATGTTCCCTACGTTCTGCAAAACACTTTGTATTCAGTGGAGGTGCAAGAGCAACCTTTGCATGTTTTCTAAACACATAATGCTTTCAAACAATTCAAATAAAGGCAAAGTTAAACACCTCTAAGTTTGCCCAACTTGCCCCAGTACCACACACAATTAGAACTGTGAATAAGAAGCAGTACTAAAGCACCAACTTATTTTTAGGTGTTAAGCAAAATCTTTAACTTTCACTAAGAACTCAAAAGATTAACCACAACCTATCCATAGTGAGGTCTCATAAAGACTGAGAAACCTCTCATTTTTAAAAACATAGGAGACAGTTATGCATATTTTTTGTAAATGTTTTAATAGAGTCCAAGTTCAAGCCATTGTAATAAATGATCAACACACTAGAATTCATATAAAAAAGATACCCTTAGCCATCACTATAAATATACCAGCAATTTTAATTAATTCACAGTAACAGATTTGTGGGTTTGCTTTTCACGGCAATTCAAAATATACAGGAAAATATCTCAGAAGTTCACCTAAAAATTGTTAGCATCAAGCAGCACAATACTACACTGTAAAAAGACTATCTTATCAATGTAAGGAAGTGGTAATTACATATTTTTGCCTTTCTTAGATAAATATTCAGGATTTTTTACCATTCAAACAGAAGCCCTTAGTATCACACATACAAGTTTTGCACATTCAGAACACAGAAAATACAAGTCCAACACTGATCTGTCCTCACAAAACAGAAAATCCACCTCTTTCAAGGGTGCCTTGTGAATAATAACCTCTAAGCATGAGAAGAAATGCAGACACTTGTTCTTCAGCCCAAATTCAGGTGCCCTCCAAACACTGTGAACTATTGGTTTTCCATCCAGCTCTGCGAAAGCAGCAGCATCCTACTGATGGGGTCAAACCCCACGGCTCGTCTCTGTGGCCAAGGCGAGACTTCTTCTGCAGAAGTAGGAGGAGAAGGAATTGTTGCCACCTCAGCAGCATGCAATCCCGGGAAAACAAAGGGGATTCCCATTGTCATTGTCTTCATCGGCAGCTGATCATCACCAGCACTAGCAAGGCAGTAGCTTGCGCAGTTATCTCCCCAGCGGGCAATGTCACACCCCGACCAACAGCACAAACTACTACCTCAGCCAGGGCCCTGGTGCACCCTACC
>JANHGB010046562.1:0-11844 GCA_026283785.1 Coracopsis vasa
AGTGCAGGTGGACTCAGACCTGCATGTGAGCCCTGATGAAAGATGGTGGGAATATGGAAAGTCACTCGAATCTACTTGTGGTGGATGCAAATTCCCATAGGGATCTGGGCAAAACAGGCTTAGGGACCAGGCCTAAAGCACAGGGAACCATTTGCCATTCTGTAGGTGGGGAAGTTCAGTCTAGAGCAGGTTAGAGGCTCATCAAGATATAGTAGCAAAACCAGAGAGAAGTATTCCAGCTATACCCTGATTACTTCATGCTGTCTTTAAAAGACTGTCCTACTGCTTGAACTTTCCAACTTATGTCTACTTTGGAAAACATTCCCTTGTCCATTTGCCCTCTGATTTTGAAATCCGTTGTCCATCTGAGTTTAGCAGATGGTTGGGATTTAAAGGAACAAAAAGGACCACACATCTTTTTTTGTGAACGAACTTGTGAAGGAAAATTTCTCATCTGATGTTGAATGCTGCAGACTCCATAGAAAAATTTGCTCCTCCATTCTACATTTCCCCTTCTTTTCAGCAGAGAAGCTTGGGTGTAGACCTCAGACATCTTGGAGAGAGTGGCACCTCTGACATGCTGTATGAAGCAATGATTGATATAGAGTGTGAACAGAGACCTGTTTTCCACCCTTTGAAGAAGCACACATTCCTGTGTGTAAAATGGCCAGGTAAAGCATGCCAGGATGTGTCTCCTTTTTTCCCAATAGGCTGAGACCTCACTTCCTTGGCACTGGCTCTGACCCTCAAAGCCAGACAGCAGGGGAGACATCCAGTAAATCTGCTCTGTTCAAGTCCCAGTAGAGCTTACTGCCGCTGTGCAAATCCATTTCTTCACTGCTCTTTGGTGTAAATGATCTCAGTCTGTCTGCTAAGGTGGTCAATGATAGTGAATGTTCAGTCAGGCATCTACAATAATAGACTGTTCTTGAACTGAGATCACTTTGAATCACTGGGAGATAGTGCTCCTGGGATGGTGTCTGCTTGGGAGAAGGCCCTCAAATTAGCTTTCGGAGTCCTGCTACACAAGCCTATTGCAGGATAGTTTATACAGCCAGGGTATTCAGACCTGGGGCAGAGTTTCTGAGTCTCATGGTCCCCCTTGATGTTTTATTGCTACCTGTTATGATTCTTTAGGGAACATGAAGAAAGATTGCCTTCCAAGTGTGTGATATATGTGTGTCTGGAAGGAGTGAGCTTGTTCTCTACTGACAATCCTGTTGACATCCAAGGGTATTTCGGAAGAGGAAACTAGCTCATCCAAGAAAGCAGACTTCAGCTCTGAAGGAGCAGCTGCTTTGGACTTCACTCAGGCCTGGTGCAAATTCTTTGCCTGTTGTCTTGCACTGCCATGGCTTTGCACAGAAAGTGTGTCCCTTCTCGTCCAGAGAGAGAGAGGTTTGTGTGGGGCTTTTCTGGGTGTTTCCCAGAAAACAATAAATCCCTTTGATGGAAAGGGTTGTCTTCTTCCCCACTCTGGTCCAGCTAAGTGCTTGAGGTTGAATGGTGCATGAAGAGCAAGGTAGATGTTACATCCATGATTGGACAGCTCCACAACATACTTTGTCTGGGAAACCACACAGTTAATGATCTACAAAGCGCAGGGTTCTGACTTGGTCTTAGCACAGACCTCAATGTAGATTCTGGAATATGTTCTGCAGGTGAAGTCCAGCTCAGTATTGCAATGGACTGATTGAAATAGTTCTGCTGTCAGACAAAATTTTAAGCACCATGGCACATTTATGAGTTATCCTAGCACATAGAAACATATTTGTCATCTAGTATATTGGGATGGACTCTTAGATGGTATATAGTATCAATACAAATCGGTGTCTGCCATTATAAATTGCAGGGCCTCAAATGCCCATTATCCTATTGCTGAAAAAAAAATGAAAAATTAAAAGTAAGGTAGCAGGAAATTGGGAAGAGGATTCACCAGACTACTTTGCATTAAGTTTTATTAAACTTCCTCCTGTAACGTCTTCACTTTGATCTCTCCTCTGCCCAGTTTCAGATCCCAGCTCCTGATTTCCACCAAGGAAGGTATGCAGGGAAGCTGAGTGCCTGCACTTTTTTTTTTAAGCCTTAAATGTTCTTGTGCTCTCAATTCCGGATAATGCTGGATCCCTTTTATCCAGCCCCTCCTCTTACCCTTTCAAGTGAAAAGAAGACTCCTGTGCCCCCCCATCAAAGTTAAAGGGAGGCTTTAGAGAGGAAGGCTCAGCATGCTGGGGCTCTTGAGCCTGTGTTTAATCTCTTTTCCCGTTCCTGTGTGCCTCTGTGGCTTCCCTGCCAGTTTCTTTGTTGCCGAGTTTCTCATTTCCTTTTATTTGTGTGTGCAGGAGGTTGCCAGGCTCACTGGAATGCAGCTGAATTCATCTTGGGGGGACGCGCCTCGTCCCCCGCCCCGGGTTATACATGACCTGCCTCGTCCTGCGCTCACCCACCCCGGGGAGCTGGAGCGGGCTTGCCTGGCTGCGGGCAGGAGGTGAGCCAGGGAGGCAGCAGGGCAGGACTGGCACCCACCTTGCTGCTGCAGCTGGCTCACCGAGGGATGATGTGTCCAACACCATGCAGGGTGTGGAGGAGGAAGGAGGTCAAGGAGGAAGGGATTGTGAGAGAGCACCTTGAACTCTGGGCTGTTGTACTGCCTGGGGAAGGAGCAGAGATGTGTGCAGCTTTTGTCAGGGGTCTGTCTCAGCTCCTGCCTAACCTCAGGTGACCTCAGTGCTGTGCCTCAACTACCACTGCAGCTGCCCTGCTCCTCTAAGTGATGCTGAGCTGAAGGTGTGGCCTTTGTATGCTGGGATTTGCTCCCACGAACAATACAGGCTGTATTAGACTCCAGAGGGAGAGAGCTTGAATTGGACTCATCCACTGGGGGCGGTGAATGCTGCTCTAGAGATGACGTGGCTCCAAGGAATGAATTGGTCTTAACAAGTGTCAATAGAGGCAGAGTTTGTGTTCATGTTGCCTGCCGTTCCTTCATCATGAAGGTACTTCAGTGGAGGACCCATCTCCCAGGGAACCTGTAAAGGGGATGTCCTGGGTGGAATGAGACATGGCAGGAGCACAGATTCACTGGTGCAGTTTGTCTCAGCTTTCCGTACATCTTGTCTCTCTCACCAGAATGGAGAGAAAGGTGACATTGCCAAGATTTTCACCCCTTCGAGGCCATATGGATGCAGTTTGGCACATGGAGTGTCCTGCCATCAGTTGGAATAGAGTTAATTTTCTTCCTAGTAGTACCATTCATTTCTCCTGGAAGTAGTCGTGGTGAACTGTAACTCTGACAGCATCCCATGAAATCAGCGTTAGCATCCTATTTGCTAGGCTGTGGAAACCAAAGAACAGGGAAAAGGATGATGAGACTGTGCCCAAAGCTGGGCAGCTTAGGAGCTGCCACCTTTGAGATTGCTCCACAGACTCTAGAAATTCCCTGTACTCCTCTGTGGAAGTACACCACTGTCTCTTCACCATTGTCTCTTGACACCAGAGGTAGACCTTGACCCAGCAAAGGAACAATCTCTTTCAGGTTTCCTGGTCCTTGCTGAGTTTCATCTGAATTCCTGGTAAAGCTTGGCAAAGGTGTTGTCAGGGCTATAAGTACATTGATAGGCCTTAATCATTCTGATAAGTCTCACCTGGGACCTCCACACATGGGCCTGGGCTCTATTTAAGTTTGTCCCTGGGCGTTCAGTCTCTGACTATGTAATATTGGAGGAGTGCCTACCTGTGGATCAGCCACTGGTGTACCTGCTATGGATCTTGTTAATCCAGACCCCAATGTGTGCATTGACTTCCCAGCTTGACCTTGGTCCTGCCTTGTTTGGTATGTGACATCCTGAAACTAGGGGTTCCTCACCAGAGGTACAGTGATGATAAGAGCTTTGTCCTGGCATGGTCTCCAGCAACAAGCACATTCCTTTTTGTTTCTTCTGAAGGCCTAGCTTGGGGCATGCAAAACTTGCAGCCTGTAGTGCTTCAGTATTTCCACTCTGTTTTCCTTTGGTTTTCATTCTCCTTGTTTCCTTTGTATCAGACACGTTCTGTGGGAGAAAGGTGGTCTTTCCAGGTGGTGTTTATGCAGACACTCTCTAAGGATGTTTTGGTCACAGTGCTTCAGGAGAGAAATCTGGAGAAGAATCTCAGGTCAGACTAACCCACATACTAGGTCATGTTGAAATATTGCTTGGGGTGTTTTGGTTTATTATTTTTAATGGCAGGTTTTGCCCTTTTTGTTCTGTATTAGAAGTCTTCTAAAAATCCACTGAAAAGGTTTTTTTTGGCTTGAGAAAAAATCTGTGGGAAGAAGTGAGGGCTTCACTATTTGAGAGAATTGTGAAATTGAGTGGGAGACTTGCTTAAAGTTAGTTTCAAACCCCTGTAGACATATGTACACCACAGGTAAGTCAAGGCAGGTGGAGAGTAAATCAAGTAGGTGGAGACTCCCTACTACATGTGGATATTTATGAATAAAGAGATCAATGTACGTATTTTTAAATGTGTTTTCCCTGCCTTTTGATTTTTGGCTCAGTGGGGCCTGCTAATAGGTTACCTTTGGCTTGTCCTGTATTGTAAGGGAAGAATGTGTTATCTGGCTTCTGAAAGCCTCAACAAACCCATCATCTGTGACTGGTTACTGCTGTATTGCACAGACCAGAACTGTTAGGCTTACAGACCCTCTGGCTACCAGCCAGCATGTCACTGCACCAATATCTGCCAAATCTCCCTGCTGCTTTGTTCAAGGAGCATTTGTGCTGCCATTGTCTCTGTTCCGTCTGGACAGGCCTATGGGGTTGTGCAACTCTGGGTTGTGTAGTATCTACCTGGGTGTAATTGGATGTAATTGTAATTTGTAATTGTTGCACCTAGAACAGTCTGTCAACCTGCAACCCCAAAACTCCTGCAGGAGACCCAGAGATTGCATCATACACCAAGGGGAAGACTGACTGGTAAATACATTGCAGTGAGCAGGGAAGAGTGTCACTTGCTGTAAATACCCTTCTACTCTTTGTTGTGGTGCTGCTATTTCAGCCCAGTGTTTAAGGATCTTTGCAGAGAACTGCTCACACTTCAAAAATTTATTCTCCCCCCTGTTCTCCAGTGAAGTCAGGGTACTTCCTTACTGTACCTGGAAGTTCCTGAATCGCTTTTATAGAGGATTCCTCCAATACTTACACTACTTTTTAAAATCAATCGTGCTTTCTTAACTAAGACATCGTGAAGATGGCTCCTGATAAAGCTGGTGTCATATTCTTGTGTTAGAGGCACTTTTATTCAAGCATTTCCCAAACAGTTTCAGCTTTTACTATATGTACTTTATATTTTTTCTTATTTTATCAACCTCAAATCTTTTCATTCCTGGTTTCTTCACCAGGATGAACTGCTATAGGATGGTAAAGCAGAAGGAAAGCACATAATGTAACTACTCTGAATCTCCCCTGCTGCTGCTTGGCATCTACACATGCTGTGTATTGCAAGAGAAGAGCCAGACCTGGAAGCAATCTGCTGAGGGTTTCAGATTCTCTCTGTTCTTCTCTTCCAGTCCATTAGGCCAGAAAGGGAATGGCAGTCAACAAGTTTTTTATCTGGAAGTGTAGTCCTGGGATTTCCCCAGATTTTTACCCCAGCTTGAGCTGAAAAACAGTTTCCAACTATCAGTCATTCTTGGCTGAACCTCTATTCTGATTTTTCAGAGCTGATTTCCGTCCCCTGCCCCCATTATAATACCTCCTTTGCCCTCATTCTGGATGTGGTTAGATCAGGCACCAACACAGGTCAGGTTCTTACTCGTGCTTACTACTTTCTGGACATAACTTGGTCTTAATCCGTGATGTGATTATGCCTTGAAGAGGGAGGAGGTTTTGCAGGGGATTGGCCTGGGCCTATTTCTGATCAATATTTTAGTGATTTTAATAATAAAATGGAAACCAACCAGAAAGGTAGCAAGCTGGAAGGAGGTTACAAGTCTGTTGAAGGACAGGTTGTAACTCAAAGTAGCTTGATACGCTGGAGAAATAAACTAAAATTAGGCAAGTAATATGCAGTAGGTGCAAAAGGCCTGTGTGGCTAAGGAATGAAGGAACTGGTGCACTGCCTAGGAGGGAGGGGAGATCTCAGATTGAGAGTGAGTCAGTAATGTTGCACTCTTGCAGTAAGGAAATGTTTGAGTCTGGAGTATATCAGTGTCACTGTCACTGCTCAGACCCAAGAGGTCTCTGCAGCTCTCTGGCGTACTGCAGTGGAGCCTTGTCTGGTGCTGAAGGCTGCCGTAGAGCTGGAAACAAGAGTCTCTGAGAAAAGGTTGAAGAACTGCTTTATGGGAGTGTAGAGGAGAAGACTATGGGTGTAAAATACTTGGTTTCCCAGTGTATAAATGAATGATATCAAGAAACAGGTAAATAACCATTGTCTGTGCCCACCTGCTAATAAGCAGAAAGAGATATCCCTAGAATGGAGGGAGACTGTGTAGTAAAAGACCTTGCTAACTCATGAAGCATAGAAGCACCAGTGGAGATTACCACACAGCTGCTGAGATCTTGGCTGGAGGTGTTTCGGAGCATGTCAGCCAAGGATGGTTTGGATGTATTTGTCTTAAAAGGGAGGTACCTGGGTCATTGTGTTGCTTTTCCCCAGCTTATGTTTATGCATTTCTCTCCATCCTTCTCATCTGCCTGAAAGCTGACAGAGCAGTGAGAACTTCAAAGGAATTTGTACTTTGAGGTTTTTCCTTTTTCCCAGTGGAAAACCTTCAGAATCAATGAAAGCAGATAGCCCATGCTGTGTATTCCCCCAAAAGAAAGCAAAGCTAACCAGCTGTCTGATCCTAAATGCTTTGAAATTTCCAGGTTGGAAGATGATTGATTATCAAATATCTATTACACGGTGCAACAGAGATCACAGCTTCTCTCTGGTGCTGGAAACTAAGGGTTAAACTTGCACCTCCTCGGGGAGGGATCCTTTGGGACAGGTATCCCTAGCAGAGGGGCAGTGCAGTATACACGTGGCGCTTTCACCAGCCACCAGCTCCTGTGTTCCAGCCCATGCCACTGGCAGCTCGGAGCTCATCCCCTCTCTCTGCAGCCCTGGCATGTGCGTGGCTCGTTAGCAGCAGCCTGGCAATCAGGAGAGCCTGCTATGGCAGCAGATGCTTTTCCAGAGCTGTCCCATGTGCAGCGCAGCGCAGGGGCTGTTTGCCAAGGTGAGGCACTCCCTGCAACTGGCTGAGATGGAGCCTGTGGGAGAGGAAGGTGGTCTTCAAATGCAACCAACTGGAGCAAACTTTGCTTCCTTGCAAAGTGCTTCCACCTTGCACTCCTGCCTGCCCTGCTAGTCACCTTGCTCCCAGATGTATATGCAGCCAAGTACCAGGAAGCAGATGGAGGAAGAGCCATCTGGCTTCTACCAAGCTCATTCCCAGGCTGGAGCTGGGGAGCTGCTGGAACAAAGGATGGGATTGCTTGGGAGCACCTGGACTAGGAAGTTTGTGAGTACTGTAGGAGTCTTAAGCTTGATTCTGCCAAGTTCATTGGCTTCCCAGCAGCAGGTTTCCAAAGCTGCAGAGCTCATGTGTGTTCCCTAATAGCTTAGCTGTAGGCTCTAGCCACTCTCTCTGTCTAGGGAACTTCTGGACTTGTGTGAACCACAGCCCATTTTTCCCCTCCTCAGCCCACGCTGCTGCCCTTGTGGTAGGACCATATGGGCCACAGTCATGGGTAAGGCACCACTCTTTGACATGGCTGAAACAGCCAGACCCTGTGATGCCAGCTGAGATTTTCCTGGCTCAGGTTCTGCTTCGTTCCGTGCTAGCTCCACACAGTCAGGCTGCGTTGGGCTAGTCACCAGGGAATATGGGCTGGCAGAGATGAATAGAGGATGTGAACAGTTCCCTTGGTGCCCTTTTCCCTCAGTCTTGTTTCCCTCTCAGCAGGGGGAAGCAGTCTCTGCGTGGTCCTCTGCCGATTGCATCGGAGAAAGTCATTAAAAAGAATTAAAAAGGAAACAGAAAGAGAGGGAAGAGGGGAAAAAAAGATTAACTGAACAGCCCCAAACAGTTACAAACTCAAACAAAAGAACAATGGGATCTTCCTGCTCAAAGCCCTGGGCCACCCTCACCCAAGAGCAAAGGACAGCAGTGCCCCAGTGGCTTACTGGGTGAAGGGAGAAAGGCTTTGGCTGCATTTTTGTTGGGACATTGGTGACGTGGGTTGTGGGGCTGGTTGTGGAAGGTGTCATCTGATTGTTCAGGTTAAAAAAATAAAAACCCCACCAGAATTAGATTAATTGGACAAGTTTGACTCCTCCATCTGCTGAAATAGGCAATGGCTCTGTATCCTGGCTTTCGGAGAAGGAATAGTGTGTAAGATACCTGTTCTGGGGGGCAGTGTCTCTCCTCCACTTTGCTCTGAGGAAGTATCAGCCTCTGCTAGCCACTCTCGCTAGGGAGCAAAGGAGTGGGATGGAGCTCCTGGTTCATCCTGTCCTGTCTCCCAGCATCATTTGAGCTCCAAGGCTGTGGATGTATCTGGTCTGGGAAGATCTGATTTATAATCCAAATTCAGTGGTGCAAAGATTTTTCCCAAACTAACTGCCTAAATTTTGAGTCCATCTTGAGATGCTCTTTCAGATGGCAGCTCTTTCAGATGGCTCTTTCAGATGCCAGCCACTCATTGAGTCTGAATTGTGACTGGAAATGAGCAGTCATCTCTTAAAGGCTTGATCTTTGTATCCTGGATGGGTGCTTGCAACCTGGCTCTGTAAAACACTAGAGAGGGTTGTCCCAGGATCCTCATCATCTTCACTTCCCTCAGCTGCTTCTTCAACACCAGCCTGTTCCTGCCTGAACGTATCTTTTTAGGGCTCTGAGCAAAGGCAGAAACTTTAAGGTAGCAGTGAGATAATTTTTGCTGCAGTCAGAGCAGCCTGAAGACTGGCAATGGACGTGGTGATGGGAGAGCATGGCAGAGCACTGACTCTGAAGACTGGCTGTAGAGTCTCATTCTGAAGTCCTACAGGCCACACACTTGCCTAGGTCTGACACAGTCCCTGGTTCAGGTCTCTTCTCAAACCATCACAGGCACAGCAGCATTTCTACTAGGTTTATTTGTGCATGTTGGAGCTCGGCTTCAAATGAATTGGATTTTCTCACACAAGTATTTGCCCCAAGAAAGTTCCTGGACCATTTTCCTATTAGCCCTCTTTGCTAAGAGTTTCACTGAGGTAGTTCGCAGCTGCAGATGTTCCTGTGCATTGGTTACCAAGGCTTAGGCTACAACTGTTAACAGTAATCCTTAAACCTAGCATGGTGGCTCCCCGTGAACATCATGGATATGCTTGTTTACGTCTCACCTGGCATACCACAAGCTGAGGCAGAACCTGAAGGGGTTCTGCTAATGCTGGGGAGGTTTGGATCATATACTGAAATAGGCTTAGCTGCTGTGCAAGGTATGCTTTTCATTGGTGGTGCATTTAATAGCTTATATTAGCTAATTTACATGTATATTCTGGCTTCTACTGTATATTAATATGGCTCTCTGCATTTATATGCCTAAATGTATTCTGGGTATAAATGTATCTCTTGTTAAAACTTACAGTTTTATCTTTATACAGATTACCGGTATTGGGTTGAAATGCTGTCACTTTGATGCACTTGCATCAGGCTAATCCTGTGGGAATGTCTGCTCCCCAGACCTAGGTGAGGTAAGTGTATCTAGTGGTGTGTTTCTGGGGTATGTTGTGAGGGGTTGCATTGTTATGTGCATGCTGGGTGTGTTTCTGTGGGGTGTTCTGAGGCATTCACTCTGAGCGTCACCATGGGGACGAGCAGGGGGACGAAACACAATTTGTATTTCTTAGTGTTGTGTGATTGTACTCTCACAGTTCCTCAGAGTGAAGGTGCATGGTGAACTACACACCTCACACCTCTGTCCTGTGTGGTTCTGTATGACAATAATATGCATGCACACATGCGCTCTCACATACAGGCACACACCCTCCAGGCTCCAGTGCGTGTAGGAGAGTGTGTGTGTGTGTGAATGCTATTTAAATAAAAAAGAAAGGAAGTGAATCAGGGTCGTTTACATTTTAATTGTAAAACAGATAATCACTAAACACTTTGAAAAAGTAAATGACTTGAGAATAATTACTATCTATTACTCTGCATCCCAGGGGGGCAGTTGGAGGAGCCCAGATGGCTACAAAAATGGGATTTAGCAGAAAATTGAAGACATTATTCACCGTAACACATTATCAATTACCTTCATATCAATTACAATAACCTTACATTAGAAGAAGGGCCAGGAGACTATCTTCAGCCCCCAGCCTGAATAGTAATTGCACTACCCCTATGGATGTTGTGTGTGTGTGTGTGTTAGAGGGTGGGGGGCACCACTGGGTTGTGCAGGGGTTCTGGCAGCTCCCACTGCTTGTAGGGGAGAGGATAATAATAGCTCAGGGTAGTTTCCCCTCCCCTCCCTACAGTCACCTCATGGAAGGTTTTTCTCTGTCCTGTTTGTGTGGTCTAATAGCTCGAAGGGCAGATAATGTGGCTCCTTCCAAGAAATTCTGCTTGGCTTGTCATTTGGGAAGTTCAGAGTCACTGTGCAGAGACTGCTGTTTTGCACCAGTGTCCTCTACTTTCCTCTTCCCCCTCTCAGCCATTTCAGCCAAGCTGCTCAGTTTATGAATGGGGGCTGATATGCAATCTGAGGTCCTTTCTGTGGGACCTGTGTTTCCTGGTGTAGCGATCTGGCTCCCTCCCATCCTGTGCAGGAGGTTGGATCTGCTCCCTCTGTCAGATCCAGATGGGGCACCAGCTCGTGCTTCCTGTAAACACTCACAGAGAGGTTACACAAGGCCTTGGGTGGGATACAGAGAGGAACCAGTGAAAATCAATTTTTAAAACAAAAATCTCCCCTCCTCCTTTTCTCCAGGGATGGTGGAAGGGAAGAGTAGTACCAAGTGTGTACTTGGGAAGAGCAGTACCAAGGCTGCTTCAGCAGGCTGGTAGCATGAAGGTAGATCTAAGGACATCTTGTGGCCTGTGGCTGTCTCTTGTTGCCAGCTGGGATAGCCCTTGGAACTGGGGGTAGGTCAGTGCTTCTGACTATAGCTGGCTAATGATGGCTTGCCATGATGCCATTCTGAAATTCCACCTCCTGGATCTGGGTTTGATCGGACTCACCCAAGTATTTACACATGCAACACCAAGATCTAGCTGTTGTAGTCTCATTCTCTGCTGCAATCCAAACAAGACTGCAAAATCCTGCAATCCAAACTGCCACAGTGTCCTGGCCTGTGTGCAAAAGTGCATGTGGAAGACAAGCATTCAGACACATCAGGGCACTTATGAGTTAAACTATTGGTGACACTCCCTCCAGCCTCCCCCCTTTCCCAAATATGCAGTGGAGTGTCCAGTGGGTTAGTGCAGAGAGGACTAATTGCTATTAAAAGGCTTTAATCTGGGAGATTAGTGCTGGCTCCAGGCGGTGTTTGCACACGAAGGAGACGTTTCCGATGAGATGAACTAGAATACGTCCCTGCTGTTTTGTTGATAGAAAATCATCTTCCCCTTGGTTTTTTCTCTTTATCTCTGTCTCTCTTGCTTTCTTGCTCCCTCTGATCATTTGCTTTTGCCTCCTCCTTGAAGTTGAGCTGAGAGCTTTATTGTTTTTGAGAGCAGCAGTCCTCTTTGACCTTTGGGGTCGGTTGTCTTTGGACATACGTAAAGGCATGCGTGAACATACGTGTAGATGTGATCAGTTTCCTGCTTCAGAGAGTCTTTCAGAAAATAGATCCTGATCAAGAGAAGTAATAATAGTATGTTTTCCCATTGCTTGCTGC
>JANHGB010046564.1:0-19187 GCA_026283785.1 Coracopsis vasa
GATAGGTGAGCCTGAATAAGGAAACCTAATGGTAAGCGCATTGGTATGGAAACCTTTGATATTTGGTTGTCACTAAGCATTACAGACACCGTGTGATTGTTCTGCCATTGTGCATGTGCTGCAGGCTGATGGCTGGGTATCAAGGGAGAATATGGTGCCTGTTCTTACTAACATCTTACATGGCTGCCCTGCTTGTCCAAGTGTGGAGGTCAATCTTGGTGGTCTAAAGCTCTATTTGGACACAACATGCTGCCTGGTAGGATTGTTGACTAGATGGAAGCAGGTATTTAATAACTCCTATTATTCACCTTGGAGCTTGCTGCCAAGTATCCTCACATGTTGAGCCCCATCACTCTCCTATATCCGGTCTCCCAGTAAGACAAGACACAAGTAACGAAAATAGTCAGGCATCACTTCTAACATCCAAACTGGTCAGGCCTGAACACCCGCTGACCTTTATAAAGACCGAGCCAGAGATCACACGGGGACTTTGTACCTCCCCAGAGAGGAAGAAAAATACAAACCAAACCCCAATATCAGTGCAGTAGACTTTAACAGAAGAATAGTCCTGAAATTCTGCAGGATGGTGAGGAGTCATTTTTGTGCCTGCACACTGCATAGCACATAGTGGTGCTGGTCTCCTTCCTGCAGTGGTAATACAAACCTACTAATACACGATGCTACTAAAGACCAGGCAATCACATCAGCTGTGCTCTCCTTCTGGGCACTGCCTACCTAAAGCACATTAGACATACTCTTTCTGTTCTGCACTACAGTTAAGGTGCCAAATGAAGCCAAAACTGCAGTGGAGGGAATGGTGCCTACCTCAGTCCTGAAGCAGCAGGAGATCGCACCTCCCTTCTTTTCTACTCCCAGCACCAGTCCAGGTGATTAATGGAGTGGCTGACACTAGGATACTCTCCTCCAACTTCATGCCACATTTTAGATGCCTTTTAAGAGGCTATTATAGCCAAAGGCCCTGGGATTATCACTTACAGTAGCTATTCACTAAATTGGGAATTTGAGGTGCAATGACCTACTCATGCCAACATGATTCCATCCAGCAAAGAGCACACCCCTGCATTTCATAATGGGCTTTACAGTTCTGGGAGTGAATTGCAAAGCCCAGTGTCTGCTTCTGTGTGCAGCTCTGACAGGGGAAGAGGCTTAGCTGCCATTCTTTTCTGCCTGGATTTGCTGTGTCCTAATTTTTCTACAGGATACACAGGGTTTGTTTCAAATTAATTGCATCTGCAAAACACATTCTTTAAACTTGTAGATGCGATGGAAATAACTTTCGTGCGTCAACAGTTCTGTTAGGTAGAGTCATCCATTGTCAATGACAGACAACTCTTGTATTAAATCACAGTGCAGAGTTTTACAGAGGACCAAGCAGAACAGAGATCAAGCACTTTCTTTACTGATTTATAAAAGTGTACATTTTGGACTTACAGAAGATAAAAAATCATCTTCCCTGAAATTCAAATGGAGATGATTTCTCAGGAGACAGTACCTAAAAAACCAAACCAGAAACTACTTAAAGAACAATCCCCAGTATTTTCATTGTGGCACTGACTTCTAAAATTAATCTGAAATAATATCCATACTCTCATCTCTCTATCTAAAGATCTTCTTGAACAGAATTTGGCCACGCTGACAAGGTAATGACATGCCAAATGTCCTCAGATGGAGAGGACCCTCGTTGTAGGGATGCTTCCAGCTGGTGCAGAGTTGAATCCGATGTCAGTGGATTCCCTCTGTGGACCACAGGGTAAGGGGAGCGTGGGGGGCGAGACAGTGTAACTGGAATGATACCGCACTTTGGCTCAGCTTGTTTGTCACTAGGGGCCCTCGTGTCCTGGCCAGATGGTGGAGTTTAAAGGAACTCACAGCACTAGTATTCCCTCAGGCTGCTTTTAAATTATACATGGAGGTTACTATAGAATTGACCTAAGCCAAGGAGCCAACCACCAGCTTCTCTGTTAACACCATTTTCAGCTGCTGACTCTGGCCAGGGCAGAAAATCTGTACGGATGAGCGTATCTGTGCAGCATGCCTGCCACTCAGGCTTGAGCAGAGGGGAAAAAGCCAAGTTTTCATAACTTGACTAACATCCCTCACCAAGTCAGATGCAGACTGGTGCCTTATCTTCCTTAATTCCCTGTTGTATTTTCAGCCACAGAATGTTTTCCTTACACAGCTACCAAAGCCACTGCACCTGCTGGAACAAACCAAACCCTTTCAGAGCTGCAGTCACAGAAGGCTGGATTTTATTTCCTTTCAGTCATGGAAAAATATTCAGGATCATCACAGCCAACTCCGAACAGACGAAAAAGTGAGAGTCACCTTTGCAGCAAGGCAGTTTGGGTTTATTTGGCTTATTTTGGGGATTAGAGAAAGCAAATAATTTCCAATTCAAACATGCTGCAGTTATTGCCATGGAATTTTAATGCTTATATCAGCACGTCTCCTAGGGCTTTTTATTTAAGAAATAAAAGGGGGTCTTGAACTTAAAAAGTCTTCCAAAGATAGGGGCTAACTGGGATTTTTCTTTAGCCCTCTTAGTGAGCTAATGGTTGTTATAGCACTAAGGACATAGAGTAAGCTGAGTTAAGAGAAATAACAGAAGGCTCAATCTGCTCTCTTTCACCTTTTATCCAAATAGACGATGTTGTCTCCTGGAGTAGGATGCAGAAATACATGCTTGGCTGGGCAACTGGGAAAACAGTCCTGCTCCACCTTTACTTGGGCTGCAGAGTTAGTGATGGCAGTGCTGGGTGTGGGTTAAGTGGGAAGAACCACTGTGGAACTGCTGTGAATTTGAATTTTGCCTGCAGAGCAAAGCGAGGTCCCCCTGTGTAGATGGAAAAATCACCTTTATGGCCTAACCTTTTCTCATTTCATCTCAACATTGTCCCTCTGCATGACTTTGCATACTTCTAAGAAGAAACAGGTTCTAACCTAGAACCTATTTGCTTGGTGCTATGGCTTCTAATAAGAAGGCAGGTTGCATTAAAAGGGCCTTCACTGCAACAGGAAGAAGTGCCGGGCCATGCACACTTCCAGCAGGACATGTTGGGTGGCCAGTTATGGGTTTGACGAAGATCAGCCTTTGCTGGAGCTGTATTAGCAACATAGAGGGTCAAAGTACAATAAATGCCAGTTTTTGTTCTGCAGTCACATTATTCTCCGTACAGCAGCATACACACATATCTACAGGGTATCTCTGCAAACAAACAAAAGTCTCATGCCCAGCAGGTCACCTTCATGTGGAGTGCCTCATGCTTTATGCTTGATCCCTTCTCTCACCTTGAAGATTTCAGCTAACAGAGATGACACATTTGCCCTTCTTTCCACATAGCAGCCTGGGAATGCAGCTCATTCTCAGCATTACATTAAGTCAGAAACAAACATGGGCACAGGAGACAAACATCCCAGAAGACAGAGAAGGGACTAACACTCTCCATCAACGGAGGAAACAACTTGGTCAAATATTCAGCTCTTTCTGCAAGCATTCGTTCCCTACAGGAAGCAAGGGGCAGGAAGGGGCATTCCTTATCTCTTAGATGTAAGGGGAGCCCAATGGACACACTCTCTCTCAACAGAGGACAAAGAGCAAAGGGCAGAGAGAGGAGACCTATAAAATACATTCCTCCCAAGTGGCACTGACGGGGCATTTATTCCTCAGTGGTATTTACACCCTTCCCACAGTGTTTGCACTGACTGGCAGCTCTGGCTAGCTAGACTGCTGTGTCAACATCTGTAGATGTGAGCATGCAGCGATGTGCAGGGAAAGGGAAACAGGAGAGAGGAAAGAATTAGAAGGAAAATGGTTTTACTTTTTGCCTTTTTCTCTCTGTTTTTTGCCTTCTGGGGAGTGGAAAACTTCTTGTGCCAATACCAAGAGGACATTCCTGATGATTCATTGATTTTGCTGTCAAATGCAGGAAGCACGTCTGCAAGCTGTGCATGCGTGAGGGACACTGGTTATTTTTTCCTAACACTAAAACTTTTTCCTCCCTTTGATTCCCAACGACCTGCAAAAACCATGTGCACAAACAAGGAGAGGAGAAGAAGCAAACAAAGCAGAATAAAACCCCCAGGACACCAGGAACACAGCCTTCCCTGTCATTCTGGGGGAATTACACAGTTTGCCTTGACCTTTACAGGTTTTCAGGCTTGAGTGAAAGGTAAAGGCTAAGAGTCTTGCAAAGCTCCGCTGCTGCCAGATTACAGCTTCTCCTTTTGCACTTCTCCCAGCAGTGCTTCTGGTCTCACGCTGCCTCACACGTGTCCTGACAGAAACACCCTCTTTTTCACCTACAACTGCAGAACTTCAGGGTCAAAATGCTTCAGGGTCAAAATCCTATGTTGTTATCTTCAGCCATGCCACAAACAACCTTCCCTTCATCATCATGTGAGTTCAAATGCACTATTCAGGCTAGCAATAGCATACTGCGAAGAAGTAACAGGATTTCTACTCTGTTTTCCTTCAGAAATATGAAGCTCCAGACTAATTTTGCATGCACCCCTTAGGAGCCA
This sequence comes from Coracopsis vasa, assembly GCA_026283785.1. Taxonomy (NCBI): domain Eukaryota; kingdom Metazoa; phylum Chordata; class Aves; order Psittaciformes; family Psittacidae; genus Coracopsis; species Coracopsis vasa. The sequence goes on from JANHGB010046564.1 coordinate 4,543, forward strand.
ACCTGGGCCTGTATTTGTAGGTATTCACAAGCACCTTCAACCTCTGGTGTCCCAGCAATTGTGCGCTGATCCTCATGACATCCCTAGCAGGCAGGGAAGAGCTAATTGCTAGAACCCTAAACAGACCTTGAACACTGGTTCTATTTGTGCTCATAAAACCTCCACCTGGCTTTTGCTCCACACCCAGTTAGAACCTGAACTAATTTTGCTGATAATCTTTATGCTCATGCATTACTGAGGCACCTGTATTTCTGTAACTAAGCACATGTACAACCATTTAAAACTGGCAGATGTTCACAGCTTCCTTCACAGCCATACTCTGGATGAATTTGCGTTCCCTGATATTCCCTCCCTGCCTCATCTTCTGGGTCTGACGCAGATGCTGTGTTTCTAGCATCTTATCCTTTCTTCTTCATCCCCTCTTCCTCAGCAAAGGAGGTAAGGAAAACCCTGTCTCCAACACAGCAGCACTCTTACAACCATAATCCAGGATAGAACAGGCCTAGTTTCAAATCCCTCCTTTGCTCAGTTTCCAGTAAGGATTTAAAACTAAACCTACCTTCTGAGGAATTCAGCAGTTTCCCTGCTATTCAGCAAGTGGAAGGAGCGGAAGGAAAGCAAAAGAGTTTTCCCGCTGTCTTCCACAATCCCACCCTGAACTGCCCCTCTTAAGAAAAAGGGGGAAAGAACAGATTTTGCTGAAGGACCTAGATGGCCTTGCAAGCATCCTTCACAACATCCATGACCCCCTTAGTGGCTTACCCAAGGACATCTGGGAAGCCTCTGGCAAAATAAGAAGCCAAATGCTACTCTAGTGCTAGACTAGCCTAGTGTACTCAAGCAAAGGTGACATTCTAATAGTGGGGATAAGAGGATGGCTTCAGAGAATTCTTCGGGGAATGTGATGGGTATATAGTTAATAAGCTCTCATTCCATGAACAGAAACCGGATATATTTGAGTCTTCTTCCACCCTACAGAGCAGGCTTGACTTCAGCTGTCTTGGACAGTATTATCCTACTTTTGTAAGTTATCAGGCACAGTGAGATCCTGATTCCTCTTCTGAGCTCTAAATCTCTCTGTATTCTTTATGTGAGACCACCACTCCTACCCTCTCTTGACCAGATAATTTGAGTGTTCAAAAGCATGGTCACTTCAGAAACAGCTGGATGTTCCATGCATTCACATTTTGATCCTGCATCTAAGACTTTTAAATTGATATAAATAAAAGTTGCTCCATCATCTCAAGGAAGTTGAAGACATTCTTTTACTTTACACGAGGACATTTCTATTTCCAAGGGTAGAAACAGGGATAAAACAAAAAGGAATAGAAAAAAAAAATAAGACCTTTTTCCACCGAGAACTCTGGTTTCTACATTTAGCTTTATTGTTCAGTAATGGGAGAGAGTCATTTCACATGACATTTTTGTACTATCAGACTTGTTAAAAGGAAAATTTTATAATAGAGCTAACCCTAAGTAGCTGGGGTTTTGTCATAAAAAGAAGGAAGGAAAAAAAGACTTGGGAAATTGTCCTATTTCCTCTAATGGCATTAAAAAAAATCCCCAAACTTGATTCCTATAGAAGTAGCAGGCAAAGATTAAACATCCTCAGCTGTGTCAAAAATCGACACATGCTGACTTCCTAAGTTGAGATTCTAGATGAGATTTTCTGCTTCTCTAGAAATGGGAATTGGATGTCAGGTTCCAGCAGACTCATTTCAACCTCTTATGCACAAGGTTTGGAGGAGTGTGAATCCAGAACAGCACTTAATTCCCAATCATCTTCCACACCCTTCAACCAGAGCCATTTTAATGGTTGAAACTCATGCATTTATACAATCCCCAGAATCTTAGACTCAGTAACTCTTATACGCATCCAACATCTCTTCTGATGTAAGAGAAAGTTACAACCCCCATTTTGCTGACGGCAAGCTAAAGTACAGAAAGAGTAAAGGATTCATCTGAGATCTAACCAAGAGTGTATGAGCCCCAGTCGTCCAAATCTCAGTTCACTCCCTAACCATCACATTCTCCCACTCTGCTATGCGAGGTCTTGTATAAGCACACCCTTACACCAGATGGGCAGTGATAGCATCTGCCTAAACATTTAGTGGATCTTGTCCTCAGCATCTTGCTTGTTTGATGAGTGGATGTCAAATTTTAATCCAATATAAATATGAGGGTGAAGGGGGAAAGGAAGTGAGAGCCTCCCCATCTTAAGATTTGATAAGACAAGAGCCACAGCCCAGAGGCAATGGGTCAGCCTAGGGAGGACAAATAAGGCTTTCATTGTAGAAAGATGTCTAAAGGCAGAGCTGCTTTGGGGCTCCAGTGCTGCAGGGTCTGGGCTTTCTGGCCTTTCATGCAAATATTCTGTCTAATGGATACAGGTTTCCCTTGTGGAAAACCTTTATGGAACTATCAGAGTGGCTAATTCTCCTTAGGGAAAAAAAAAAGAGGGCGGAGAAGGGAAACAAGCCATCCTCTCTGCTCTCAGCTGATGTTCGAGCTTCTAAGCATTTGCACTTGAAAGTCTTCAGGCACCTTTGAAGTTAGATGTGAGAGATTTTCAGACCGATTTCACTACCCATGGCTCTGAGGGCCCCAATTTTGGCAAGGTGGTTTCTAAAACACATTCCTCTCCACAGCATCCTCAGTTCAGCACAGAAGTATCATCACCCTACCCCTACAACCCCCCCTCCCACATTCCTCTCCCAGCAGCTTTTGGGTATCCTACTTCTAGGATCCAGGTACTCTATGCAGAAAATCCTTTTTACCCTGGAAGTCAGCAGAGGTAAATATGCATTACCCTGCTCTTAAGAGGTCTTGGATTTGGTATTTATGATACACTTTCCTCTCTCTAATGAGTTATGAAAATACACAGATGATGATGTCTGGCTACAGAACAGTGGACAGACACTAAGAGCCCTAAAGGACACAAAATCAATATGAGTGGAATTCAAGGAACAAAACTCAGGCATAAAGATCTAGACTTGCTTACTTATATAGGTAATTCTGATACAGGTTTAAAACCCCTCATAAGTAATTAGCCATGCAGCATTCAATACAGCAAGTTACCGAATCACCAATTCTTTTCAATGAACAATCCCACAGGAATCTGTGTTTGCAGCTTCCCCACACGCAGACTCTTCTTTTCCTCCAATAGCACAGCACAGCTTAGTTATGCAACACAAGCCTTTCTTCCCCATCTCCATCCCTAATCATCACCCTTTCCCTTGCACACTACACGCAAGCCCCTATGTGCTAGTTTGCGCTACAGCCCTATAGGAAAACAAATAAGAGAGCAAAACGGACCGGGTATATATAAAATTATCCCACAGCCTTGACAATTTCATCCAGAGTCTTTGAATCTCTGGCCTCCTGCAGCACAGCAAATTCCACATGCCCTCGGAGCTCTGCAGGGAGGAGTATTAGCGTATTGGCAGGTATAGCCCACCGTTTCCTTTGCAGAACCCAGCTGTGCAGAATAAATAAATCACCTGCGGCCATTTATGTGCAAATAACCTGTGCCAAGAGGCCTTTTGGAAGGAAAGCTTCGATCTGTGTTCACAGCAGCAGTGTCATAATGGGAGCAAATAAACATGCGTGCTTTCCTCCCCTCCTCTCCCCTCCCACAGTGCTTTTGTAACACAGCACTTTGCCTCGCTGAGTTAAAGCTCAGAAGCAGCATTTTGCATTAAGTAGTCGGGCTGCTATGGAGGAGAAAGAGGCACAAAGTGCACTTAACAAAACCCACCCTTCTACTCCAGTGTTGGGACGTTAAAATCAGAGATGAGTGAACAGGTCTCATTTCCCCATCTGTAGCCAATTCCCCTGACAGGCCCCATAAAAAAGCCAACCAATTCTGGCACTTCAGCTCCCAGAGGAGCCCCACAACACAGTTATTAAATAAAGTACACTGCCTTTCATTGTGAATGGGGATTGCTTAGCATAAGTGCAGCACTTACAGAGCCAAGGGAAGCTGAGACATACAGGGTTTGAGCCTCTACATTCTTTCACTATGGGTACCCCCTCTCTTTCACAGTTAGGGTCAAAGCGCTTCCTCCGCACCTCCTCTACCATCACAGCTCCATCAGCCATAGCTAAGTGGGATAGTAAAAAGCCCACTTCCCATAAATAATTCTTGCATGGTTTAAAACCAACTGTGCTTTGGCTGTGTTCATGCCCCTTATGTGTCTGCCTGCCATGAATATTGTGGTGAGCAAACCCTGAACAAGTTCATTCCTGGAGACACCAATTACCAGAGGACGTGCAGCAGAAAGCCAGTGCCAGTGCCCACAGGTAGCTGCTATGGCAATTTACTGCTCTGATTTTATTCCCCAAGTGGGATGGCATGAAAGGCAACCCGAGGCTTGGAGCTGCTTTTGTATCCTTGTAACAAACCGTTATTGGACCAAGACTTATGCAAGCATCAACCAGACAGTTTCAAATCAAGGGAATAATTTCAATCTAATGGTGGCTATTTCCAACTGGATATTTCTCAGGCTGACCAACCTCCACTCCCCAGCACAAGCACCTGATAACAACCACTCTTTGGCAGTGCTAAAGCTTCCTTACAGACCCGGATCCCTTCCTAAGTGGGAAGTTCAGAGCTTGTCCCAAGTCATGCTGCATGTCCTCCTGCTGCTGTATGTGCAACATCAAACTTTTCCCTGCCTAAGCAATAACCTGGCAGCCCTAACTTGGGCTTCCATCCAATGCAGGTCCACCATCCTCTTCCACCCCATCAAGTACATAGCTGTAACGGGTAGAAAATAGTAGGCAAAAGAACTTCATTTGCAAAACCTGAAGGATCTCCATCTGCCCTACCCTCAAACACAGCCTGCCAAACCAGACCACCAGCACCATAACCTGTTCAAGTCCACAGATCTTCCACTGTCCTAAGCATGTACACACTGGGGCTCTCTCCATGAAGGCAGGCTTAGCAAACTTGGAAGGGGCTGGACAGATGGGTTTCCCTTCCTCTCTCCCCCCAGGGGACAAATCCCACTCCACTTGCCCTCACAGATTCATCAGGGTGCTCAAAACCCTGCAGGATGAGTAGAGAAAAAGGACAAGGGTATCTTTGGAAGCTCTTCTTCAGCTGATTCCATATCCCTACCCAAGACAGAGAGTTTTCCAATGCAAAATCAGTATGGCTAAAGAAAAATAGTACACAAAAGTAAAAAGTTCTAGCTTTTAACAAAGTACTTTCAAACCTTATCATTGTCAGAGCTGAGATTTATCCCAAGATTTCTTGCCTTTAAAAACTGCACATCAGCAAAGAGGTAAAAAAATAATAACATATATATGTACACACACACACACACATATATGTAGAAAACTGAAGCCCCAACACTGCATGGCATAAACCAGTAACAAACCCCTGGAGGGCAGCATGTGAGGCAGTTGGGCTCCACTGACTAACTCCCAGCCTCAGGAAAAATTACAGCAGCCACAACCAATTGGCCCTTGCTCTCAGCTACAGAGGGAGCTGCATGACTTCCCCAGCTCCCAGAAGCTGCTCAAATTCTGCCAAGAGAGTGTTTTCCTAGTTTGCATTATCTTGGTCATTTACAATGCATCCAAACAGAGCTGGCAATTAGTGGTTGTGGGTAAACTCTGCTGTGAGCTCCAATCAGTGCTTTGCTGCTCTGGCTCTCCCTATTTACAAATCCTTGCAGTTATGGGCATATTAGAGAACCAGTTTTGACAGTTTCTGTCCCATGAAGTTAAAGTTTTCCCCAATTACAGCAGATAATGAGAAGACCAAGCTCACTAAAACATACAGCCCTGTGACCTGAGGACCCGTGTGCCCAATTTGTGGGGGAACATCTAACATCATGATATGCACATTGACTGAAGAGATGCAGAGCCACCAAGCTGACTGAGCTGAGGCAAGGGGAGGATGCAGTGTTTCTCAGGAAAACTAAACTGCCTCTTTAGGTGCAAAAAACCCACTATCTTCAAACATCATGGGATCATCCAATCCTCATCTGAACTAGTTTATGACAGCTGGGGAGATTTATCAATAGATTCTCTTCTAAGCCCTTAAGCCTGAGGAGTTGAAAGGCAGCTGCATGATACAATGCAAGGTAAAGGGGGGTGAGGCTGATGGTGCGCAGGGACTGAGATGGGAATGTGAGTTGTGAAGGGAGGGATCTGACAGATGTCAAGACATAAACCTAAACAGACAGAGCTCTTACATTATCTAACCACTGCTCTCCTCACTGTGCACCGTCTTGCGTGGTAGCCCTTTCATTGCTGTTGCTCTGAAAGCCTCTCCTGTGTGTCCTGCCTTTTGAACAGCCTTCTTGCATCTATCTGCCTCATTTACTCACCTTCTCAGTTCAGTTTCTCTCCTGACAGCATCTCTTATTCTCCTTTGCCAACCATCCTGCAGTTTTTCTCCTTTTGATCTCATTTCTCTCCATCAAGTATTTAGGATTCCCAGTGATAAGAGGTGGACAGTGTAACACTACAAAGCAGCATCTCAGAGCATTGCATTTGCCAGTTCAGAGCATTACTGACTGAAGTAAGACTCTCACATACAGTTGCACAGATGTTTGCAGTCTTCTAGCTCAGAAAAGATGGAGGAATTCCATTTCTATCTTCCTTTACTCCATAATTCTTTCACTTTACTGGTTGCCCCAGGATACTGGTTAACATTGCTGTGTACAAGCCACCATCACTGCATCCATCCCAGAAGGGGCAGATTCCCTAAATTAGCTGCATACACACCATATCTTTCATATTCAGAAGACTAAAAATAGAAGGTTTAGATAAAACCTCTGACTGGCTTTATATTATTCACCCGTGCTGTATCTGAGCGACCTTGCATTTTGATCTCTGGCTACCTCCAAACAAAGAGGTTAAAAAGCTCAGGGAAGGAAATGTGTTTGTCTTAACAGTGACTGAAACTGGACACAGATAGAATTACACTTTAATACAGAAAGCTGATGAGAAAACTGTACAAGGAACTGCATTAGCCGGAGTGGCTGCTGGCAAGAACATCACTTTCTTCATAGTCACAAATGGTTTGAAGCACCTATGCGGACTGCTGCCTCCAAGGCCACAATTCATTATTCAGTGAAGTGTTTCATCCATTTTCACCATGCGATGAAACAAACGGAGCAGAGAGCTGTGGATCACAGTGGAGCCAGCACAGCACAGCCACAGAATGAAAATTCCTTATAGTATCCCCCTTCCCAACCTCCCTTAGCCTGGCTTCCCCTGTCCAGCACACATCTTAAAGTAAAGCCAGCACAAGCACTACAGCTGAGGTCTGCAACAAGACTTCTGTCTCACCCAAAATCCAATGCAACAATACCCTAAGAGACACTGCTTATACAAGCCTAGAGAAGAGGCAATGCCCTGGTTGTGCGTTGTAACTAGACAACACATGCCCTATAGCTATGATGTTATTTCACTGTCCACATTCTGCACCCCTGCGACCAGGAATTCACCTGTGAGCTTTATCTGTCACAGAAAGCACAGGGTGCCTGGTACTGCTGCCACCACCTCATAGAATCATAGAACCATAGAACAGTTAGGGTGGGAAAGGACCTTAAGATTATCTAGTTCCAACCTCCCTGCCATGGGCAGGGACACCTCCCAGTAAACCATGCCATGCCAACTCCTGGTTTCTACTGAGCCCGTCTTCCCTAACCTTTCCTTAGAAACAAGGCACAAGGAAGCAGACCAAAATCTCACAGCTTTCAATAGGCCAGACAAGATCAGAAGGTTAAGGGCTTTCAGTCTGCTGTGCTTCTGGTGCAATTAAAGTGGTCCAGAGGAAGGCAAAAGCTCCACCCTAATGGTCAACTGGTGCATGAGACAGAAAATGAGCCATTTCATGGTCCCTGTGGTTATCATCTGCCACAAAGCGTAAGATTTGATTACCCCTATCTTAACACATAATTACAAATGGTCATAAAATTATCCAGGCCCTTTTTGAAATCCTTTTACGGTAATTGACTTGATGACCTCCTGGGGCAACAAAGGCTGTATGCAGTAAAGAACAAGTTTGTTCTACATTAACATACCTGTGACCTAGTACTGTAATACCCTACCAAAAGGCTGTTACAGGAATACCCTCTTTGGAGTAAGATTAAAGGCTGGAAGAATCCCAAAGCAAGCTGCATAAAATCTAAGATGACTGTGCACAACTTGGTGAACAGGAAGTCATGGCAGCAACAGTATACAGCAAGGATTGCTGGAAAAGGATCAGGTACATTTGTTTTCACAGGAAAAGTACCAGGCCAGACCCCCCATAACCCACCCATCCTACCAGTGAAAGACAACCTTGATTTTACCATCTATAGTATTAAGTGACCAGGCACTATACAAACATTGTTGTAGATCCCAGGGTAAATGCACTATTTCTGTCTAAGTTGCAGACTCTGTTTCATTTGCCCATTCTTCATCATATCTTTAAAGTGGGGATTAAGGGAATTCCATTCCTCTGGAGCAGTAGAGTTAAAAACCAGCCTACAAGCTAAGTGCTAGTGATAGAGCTGTTCATACTCTACAGATGCAAAGTCATATGAACTCCAGCTGCAGGGGCTTTCTCTGCATCTTGTAGCATTTGTAGCTAAAACATCCATTTGTTAATTCTATGACACCAGACCTGCACATTCCTGCCTCAGTACTGCTTTCCATGCACGTTCCTAAGATGTGATCAGGGTTTGCAGGGAGAGCTAAGACTGAACCACTGTTCATGGGAAGACTGAGTGAGGACTTGCTACGATTTTTGTATTTGTCTTCCTGCTCCCTTCCTCACAGCCTCCCAAAGAAGAAAGAGACAATATTTTACCGTCTTCTTCCACCAGACCAAACTGGCTCTCCATTCCCATGAAGTGTGCTGCTGCCCATGGCAAAGCAGCAAACAGGGACAATCCAAGCCAAAAATGAAATCCCAAAGGAACTCGGGAAGATAGGACTGTCCTCAACACTACTACAAATAAAAGGTGTCAGTATACCCCTGCTCTATAGATCCATAAACCTAATAGTACAATGGCAGTAGCTGTAGCCACAACTGCCAGGTGTTATTTGCCCATCCAAAAGACAAGAGTGACCCATTCTCAATAACTGAGCCTAAGATCATCATCAGCTACAGGGAGGAGATGAGAGAAAAGAAGATGTCTGAAGTGACACAGCAGTCACTAAAAGCTTCAATCAGACTTCCTAGAAACCAAATACAACACAGGTGCCTTCTTGCTTTCCTCACCTGCCCCTCTCCACCTCCACTGACACTGGCCTGACTGGGTGACCCGCAGTACTGCACAATGAAAGAAAGAAAGAGCATCCCAGCATTACGCTTTGAGTGAAGACATAGGCAGAAACCCAGCCCTCCAAGCCAGGCACATGAAAGAGGCAAAACAGCTTCTGTGAGAGTGACACAAAATGATCATACAAGTCTCGTTTGGCCTGAATAAATCAGTGACTCTATGAAATTCGGAGGGATCCAGGGAAAACAGAGAGCTCCTGCTACGCAAGCCTGCACTTGAGCCATGGGGGAGAAACTACAAAATGGAGGAAATCTTCACAGTGACAAATGGGGACAGGAAAACCAAAAGACAAGGCAGATTTGTCAAGGCAGTAGCTGACTGGTCCCCAATCCGATCAGAGAGTTAATTTGCTTTACCCTCCCTTTCAATTTGTGTCCCCAAGGAATCAGCTGTCACAGGGTAAGTGCAAAGTGTCTTGGTTTCACCTAACACCAGATTCTCTCAATTAACCAAAGACCTTTAATGGCTGGACTTGATGATCTTAAAGGTCTTTTCCAATCTGGTTGATTCTATGAAACAGGCCAAAGCATATCACTGCATGATAGGTTCATACAGGTAGGTTGATCATGGTTATATACTGGGGAGGATGTAAAGGAGAAAGGAAGGGTAAATTTGAAGTGAAAAACATGATGTAAAGAATCAGGTACTGAGCAGCTTCCTCCAGCTCATTAACCCTATCCCAGGCTACTGTGGGGGTCTGCTGGATGCCAGCATGAAGTGTTGCAGCAGAAGCAGAGGAAGGGTACCCTGCATGACTGCAGGGACGTCAGAGTGACTGAAGAGGAGAGGCAGAGCTTGGTTTTATTTCCACAGGGAAGCAAGTGAAGGAGAAGGAGAAAGTTTGACAACAATAATTTTCTAACACTTATGAAGAGCTGAGGAACTTTGCTCACCAGACACTTCCCACTGAGCTGTCTCCCCACTGTGAGGTTTCTATCTCATGCCTGACTGACTCTTCTCTTGATTTCTGGCAATTAGGAGCCTTCCAGCCTGCCCAGGAGAAAACCTCTGCTTGCAGCATCCTTCTTTTCAGGGACCAATTGGGTGCTATTATCTCACTGATTTTTAAAAGCCTATGGCTGCACATCAGAGCTCTAGCTGGTGGGTCTGCTGTACTCGCTTGTCTTACCTCCATATAATTCCCCTCCAAACTCAGCCCTAGCAAGGAAACAGAACAGATAATAAAATCCAGAGGGAAACAGATAGATCACAGCTCTTAATCATAATGCCGAGACAGGGCATAGCTCAAAAAAGAGGATTCACCCGCCCCTAGCAATGGGAATGATGAGAATCACTGCAAGCACCCCCAGGAAGACTCTGCCTTTAAAGCAGTCTGTATTTTACCCATGTGTGTCCATGTGTGCATGTAATAAAAGTAATTGCTACTTGTCATCATTAGAGATGAGCAAGGCAAAACCTGTGCTTTTAATAAGCCAATATGGATTTCACATTTTGCTTGCTGTCTGAGCAACAGCAATTGCTACTTCCTTCAGAGATTGATTTTGCCTTAGGCTTGGTCTTAAGAGGTTATCTGATTAACTTTAGTTATTTGGGAAGAGGGGGCAAAGGACAGGCCTCCCCTTGGAAGTGAAGATGATAATGTCTGTATGCACATCCCTTCTGCACTTTTTTTGGCTCTGTTTCCCTTGAGCCTTCAAAACAGCAACTTGAAAGGAGGAAGGAGCTAGAGGCAGACAAGATGGGGTCACAAAAGCCACAAAAAAGACAATTCTCTCTCTACAGGCCCTACTTTCCAAACTAGTCTATCCATGTGCATGTAATGGAAAAGAAGTGATGTTGTAAGAGATGAGATGAGGTTATCTCTGGGGGCCCAACCTGTGATGTCCTGAACAGTGAATTCTGGATATCCAAGTCCTGCCAGTCTCAAATGTTGAGCACATCCAAAAAACAGGCTACTTCAACTGCTCCCTCTTCTGCAAGGCTGTCAAGTCTCTTTCTTTCATGGCCATTTTGACCTCCTAAAGCAAAGGTGACCATCCCCAGGGCTTTTCCTGGGGCAGGACAGTGTCCAGAATACTGCTCCCATGGAAATATCTCAAGAGCAGCACACAGGAAGGTTGCTATGAGGAAGAGCAACCACAGGGCTGTTCCTCCTTGTACGAAGACATGCACTTACCCTAAGTAGGGTCCAGAAATAATCGTGTTTTCAAGGTATGGTATGTTGCCTTCATTTCCTCTCCTCTTCCACACCAACTCTCATATTATTGCTGGCTTCTACCTGCTCATGTCATACTAACTTTTGAGTATTTTCCTTATCTGCCTTTGAATACATACAACAAAGGAAATTAATGAGTATGAGGAATAGAAGTAGAAAAAGGGTGGGAGGGTTGGAAAGTCAAACAGTTTGTATATGTTTTGGTGTGAGACAGTGTGTAAGCATGACTGGAAAGAGAAGCAAATATGTAAGAAAGGCAGACAGGTTATCTGTCATTCAGCCTGTCTCCCATTCATTTCTAACTCTCTCACCCTTCTGTCTTTCACCAAACTCAACCCTTTCTCCCCTTCCCCAAAAGATAAATGCAGGAGCTCTCTCACTGTAGACGAGTGGGCAAATAAAGCAAGAGAGAAGAGGAACCCCACACTTTCATTTACCCACTGGAGCAAAGAAGTGAGGAAAAAAGCTCAACCCCTAGAGCTAACACCAATGACAGAGAAACAAATACTCCCACCCATAAGTTGCAGTGTCTCTGCCCAGACAGGATGTGCAAGTGTGAACTGTTTTCACTTGCCTCTACCTTCTCTCTTAGCTGCAAAAGCAGAAGGGAAAGGCCCCTGGCTAGTGGTTTGACTTCTCACCACATGACAAGGTGCGCTGGCTTTGGTGATGGAATTGATAACAAAGGCGCTACAGAGGACAAACACTGTGGCAGCTCAAGCTTCTGCGATGATGAATAATCCCCTTGCAGAGTTTCAGCTCATTTATTTTGGCAAATCCCATTCGCAGGGAGAACTGCTGTGCAGTCTGACACTGCACATATTGAAAACTGAAAGAACTGGCTGTGGCTGCTAGTGAGTTTCTATAGTTCTTGATAGCACCTTCTCCTGGAAGCAGCTGGGACAGGGAAGAGATGTGCTCCTGGATCTAAGGCAGAAGGATCCTATGAACGCAACAGTAATAAACAGCAGAGCTTTGATCACTTCCTTAGTGACACAGATTTCATACTGTGGCGTACGTGCTTCATCCGCCTGGGACTGGAGCATCTTTTGGGTGCTGTTTTTGCCTGCTCCCTACTACAAGAAGCTATGAGTGGAGTAGCTGTGAACTCCCCACTAAAGAAATAGAGTACCATGTTACATCCCGGATGCCATAAGAGACTTAAAAAAAACCCAGTTGCTAGTAAGTGTACAATAATTAATCTGCATGTTTTTCAAACTAATATTGATGAAATGGCTTGTTTATGCAAAACAGGCAAGTGTATAAAAATTAAATGCATCCCTAACCTACCTCTTCTCCTCTTGATGACAGCTGGTATGGTTTAGGATTATCTCATTGGTACTTTGCAGTGGACATGACACCCGTGTGATGTAATTAAGATAATATATTCAGTAATAAGCTTGTACTTGCAGTTAGGGCAGTGATGGCTTGCTTATACTGCAAGGCAGCTTACCTTATAAAAATAAAACAGCCAACTAGGTGATGTCTCCAGCTACAGTATTTAATTTGTGCCACTGATCTGAAATAACAGGGGAGCAAGTTTTCAGGCTGAAGCAACTAAGTGAAACTAGTGAAAACACCCCCCCAGGCTGCCACAGAACTGTGTCGGATGATGGACAACAACCTGCAAGCTCTGATCTCAGCCTCTGTGCTTAAGCAGGCTGTCAAGTCCTAGGAGCTACACAGGTGAGTGACATGGGTTAAAGAAACACGGTCCAGAATCAAGCAAACTCCCATGTGAAGAGGACAGCTGCTGAGGTTTATAATGTGCTTAAGAATTTACTTGTGTTGCATATGTAAGGACAGTCTCGCTTAGGAAGGGTCCTTGCACTGTTACTATTCAGCGAAAGAAGCAAGAAAAAAAGGAAGAGTAAAGTGTGGAATTGGCACCTGGGGGAGAGAAGAGGAAAAGATACTATCTTTCTTGCTTTCCAGACCCCAAGAGAACAAGCTTTCCTATAACAATGAAGACTTAAACAGCCATCCCTGAAGAAAACACGTATCCTTGAAACATTCATTTATATTTCATACCTGAGTGTTTACAAAAATAGAGGTGAAGGCCAGCATCCTGCAATGGCTTTGTTACTTGCTTAGCGTTATACTCCATGGAATTGCTGCCTCCCCACACATGCCTTCTGGTGTCTGTCCCATGGGAGAAGCAAGTATAATGACACCACAACAAGCGGAGAAGACCAAGTCTTCATCTTAGACAAGAACTGATTGTTTCAGGTACAAAGACACCACACGCATGTGCAGAATAGCACTGGTGTGTGAACACAGTTTTAATGCACTGAAGAAGTCCAGGCTTTGTTTTTGAGGGGCCTAGATCTCTTCAGAGAATGTAAATAATAAGAAAATAGCTCTGTCAGATATGAGTTCAGTGACATCCCTCTGAAAAGGCATCTGTTTGATGAATATTTGGCCTAACTGTATTATGAAGAGAAAAAGAAGTAGGGCTGATGCCAGAAATAATGGCACAAATAAGCATATAGACACACTGGAACGTTAGCAAAGGTAATAAATTGCTGCTTGGTCTGGCAGAGGACAAGAACACTACCTAGATCAGAAAAGGAGATGTCAAGGGCACCCCTCTGTAGAACACAGCCACAACTGTCTTCATCACTGTATCTACTTAAGATGAAGGTACAGTTGTTTTAAAGGCTAACAATCAGGTCTCATTCTTCTACAGTCCACTGTAAGCCACTACTACTGTGCTTTTCCCAGCATGGGAACATTTCCACAGACCAGGATGTATAGCTCCACTGGCTTCCATGGATTACTGGAATCAGGGAAGCAGCTTGCTCCCTCCATAAAAAATCTGTGCTGTGGCACATTCCCCAGCACTGCAGTTGCTGTATACCAACACACTGCCTGTGGGAAAGTCACATCCCACCCCAGCTACTGGTGTGTGCTCACACTCACAAGGACAGCTCCTGTCAGTGTATGCCAGCTCTCAGCCTGCATGAGAAAATACAAAGTCACATAGCAAAGGACCAGCAGTCATTAGCTTAGAGCAGGGGGACACGTCTCAAAGGGGCTGCCTAAATCACTGCTGACCTCTGGAGAAGAGCCCAAGACTCCAAGGAGTATCATTTCCTCACAGTCTATACCAGAAGCCTACACTGAAAGTCAAACCTCCTGTTTAAGAGACCATAATCAACATGTGGAAAAAGGATGCA
>JANHGB010046564.1:19287-31167 GCA_026283785.1 Coracopsis vasa
GTCTATACCAGAAGCCTACACTGAAAGTCAAACCTCCTGTTTAAGAGACCATAATCAACATGTGGAAAAAGGATGCAAGATCAGGGGAAATTATGTATGTCCCAGCACTGGTTTAAAAACTCATTAAAACAAGAAGCTCAGGTTATCCCCTTATGTTTCAAACTGGTATTTTATTTCTTTGCATAAGCATGAAGAGAAACTGACTCCAAAACACCATTCACTGAATCCCTCATTTGCATCTTAAAAGGGGCAAGTCTGTGTGCTGGGCTTATTCTGTTCTTTAATTATCCTAATGAAAGCAAATGTGAATCCCCAAGGGTTTGGTCCTTTTCTGACTGACTGCTTTTAAACTCAGACACAAGGGAGCAAAGCAGCCATCAAACCTTTTAGTTTTTAACTTATACATCTGGGGAAAATTCCCCTGGTACCTTGTGCAATGTGGACAATACTTGTAGCAAGAAGAGAAGCTAAGCAAGATCTCCAATTTTCTGCCATGTGGAAAGCACATGAAAAAAGAAAAAGCTTAGGCTCCATAAAAATTGAGAAGCCACTACCTTCAGGCAGTGCAGTCCTCTTCATATGGTGCAATATATTACAGAAAGACCTTCCTTCCATCCAAACAGAGCGCTAGTTGTTTGATATATTTAAAGGCTCCCATTCAGCATCAGCTTAAATTAAAGACTTCATCCAAAGCGAGAGCAATTGCTTTGTTTCATATAGCTGCTTATGAAGGGCATTGGTTAAGTCAAGAAGCCGTGACTCAAGAGAGCCGGATCCTTTTCCAAGTTCTGCAACTGATTTGCTACTTCCTTTGAACACACTCCCACCTCTCAGGCAGAGTTTTAGGAGACAAACTTTCCTCCTACAAAGAATCTGTGTGACACCCAGCAGAAAGAGGCCTCTAGCTGTTGCTGTAATATAAATAATAGATGAGTGAAATAATAAATAGAAATAAGGCATTCTGTCACAAACAAAGCCAACATATTAGTGAACGTGTTCAGATTTTTAAAGCATAGCCAAACACCAGCCTAAGCTCCAATGCTAACACACAGTGTCTCTTTTAAAGCTCCAGAGAAAGCAACAGAAATGAGCAACTTCCTTCCAAGGGTTTATATTCATAAGCAACTTGAATTGTTCATGTAACAGTACAATATCACACTTAATTGCTTCAAATTCCAGTTCTGCTGCTTAAACCCGGGAGGTCTCAGCCTGCTCTCAGCATCACCCATAAAACTCAGTGGGTTTCACTACAGCTGTGGTGAATTCTAGCAGCAGAATTTGTCTCACGCTGCTCTGAACAAGAGCACCACCAGCATTCGGGAAGCAGATGGTCTAGTTACCAACTGTCCTGTCCGCAGCCTGGCTTATATTAGTATTGGAGAAAAGGAAAGTGGTTCACTAGATAGGACAGCACTGCAAGCCTCAGGATGCCTGGGTTCTCATACCCATTGAACCAATGCAGGAATACCAACAACCTGCGTTATTTCTCTGTGCCCTCGTTTTCTGCTGTTTTACTCAGATGACCTCTTGCTGCATTTATTTGGACAACACACAGCATAACAGGAATCTCACCTTGGTGGGATGCTCTGGGTGCTGTTGTGACACATACTCCCAAAAAAGCACCTCCATTCTGTCTGAGGCAATGGAATACAAGTTAACCTTCCTGTACGCAAGGTGTGTACCTTTGTGTACACGCTGTTGTCCCATACGATACTACAGAAACATCCAATATTCTGACACCACCACTAAAAACACGTTCTACCAGCAGCTGGATGCAAAACAAGTATGAAAAATTCCTGTATCTATCCCTTTACCCCCTCCACCAGGGCTGTGTTGAGCCACGATAAACCAGCAGCCATTCAAAGCAGCAACTTGAATTTCATTTGCTGGAAAAGAGGGGACGAGAAGAATGATTTCTGAAGTGTAAGCAAGCCAAGGATGAGACCGAGGGAAAAAGACCAGTAGGATTTATTTGCAGTGACAAGTGATCACCATAAAGATATTCTTGGAACAGAATCCTGCTAATCTCTGCTGTAATTCTAGTCCCAAATGGTTTGGCCCTGGCAGCGCTCTCAGAAATGATATATGTGAAAGCATTGGGGATTGTCAAGAAAGGAGTTTCACCCTGACAGTTACATTCTGGGCTCATTGGGTTTGTGCTTCCCCTGCCCCCCCATTCTTTCCCTACTATTATTTTTTTTAAAGCTAAGGTCAGCTGCAATTACTCTTTAGAAAAGAAAATGTTTATAACCTCTTGCTTTTATCATCATTAATAATGCAACAAATGTATTGAATGTGGGCAGACTTTTCAGCAATCCGTAGCGCTCTCCCACTCTGGCTCAGAAAATATGCACCTCTTGAGAGAAAATCCATTTCATTAGAGACCTGATAAAATGCCTGGAAATGACAACATAAATAAGCATTTAAGTGGTGCTCCCTCTTTCACTCTGAAGTCTTTTCCAGCTGAGAGAAGCGGGAAAGAAGCCGTAGTGGGATGGAGGGAGAAAGAGTTGATGAATATTTGATCACAATTGTCTTAAATAAATGCTTCTCCCAGACATACCCTCTTGACATACTGACAGAACTGCTACCTCACCTCTCTCACACCATCTCATAGGCAAGTCCATGGCTGAGGTATTTGGAGAAGACAACAACAAATCAAAATGGAATGCTTCCTTTCTTTTTGCTTCTTTCTTTTCCAGTGTGTTTTTTTACATCACTGTCATTTCTTTTCCTTCTTTCAACCTCTCCTTCTCTAAAATACGTTAATACGTAGAGTCCCTTCTTCAGAACTACTGTCTGTTGTGAAGGTGGCTTGAAATGTAGGTTGTGGTAGTGGTCAGAGCACTTAATCTGGTATGGTTGTGCTGAGATTGTTCATGGGAGGCTCTCAGAAGAAGATACCAAGGTTAGAGGTGGAGAAGGTGAGAAGCAGCAAACCAGCCAATGAAAGTCCTTACCTCAGAGTTCCACAGTCCTCCTATGCCTCAGCTCTACCCAGTGATGGCTCACAGAGTACATTTAAATGTTAAGCAAAACTGGGCACATGGCAAACTGCTTTTATTCCCATTTGCTCACAAAGCCCTTCCTTCAGGATCAGCAGAACCAATCAGGAAAAGAAGGTAAGGGACTTTGCCCTGGGCTGAAGCACCTACCAAGGAGGCAATCTGAAATCAGTCCTCAGAGGAAAACAAACAAAATGACCCTCCCCACATCAACAATCAAAATCAACCCTCATGGGCCAGTTCAGGGACAGGGAATCCCTGGAACACTCCTCCTTCCCAGGCATCACACTAGCCAAAGATAGACTTCATACATTTCCCCTTGCAGTGTCTTAGTGAAGCAGGGCACTGCTGTTACCTGTGACATACGAGCAGGTGAAATAAGGTGACCAGGAAGACCGAAAACCAAAATTCACCAAGGAACTTTGCATTTTCCTTGTGACTAAGTGGCAGTAAAGGACTCACAAAGGGTACAACAACAAGCTCCTTTGGGACTTCAAGTGTTCTTGAGAAGCCCATACATGGTTGGGTTTTTTTCAGTTAAAGAATGTATTACTTTTTCAAGTACCTTCCCTACATATGCAGTTGGCAGCCCAGATCCCTATGGATTGTTTCATTAAGCAACCACAAAATTCCTTGTTACACCTCCCACTTGACCAAAACCACTCAGAAATCTCTCTAAAGCAAGCAACTGAATACAGACTTGGAAATCCTAAACTGCACACCACGTACTTTGGGGCAATCTTCATCACAGTTGATTCATGCTGTAGCAGCATGGGCACACCACCAGTTTTCTAAATTGAAGAATTCAACCAAAGGAAGGAAGAGTAGCATCTAAGAAGAGCTGAGGCCAAGAACAGAGGTTTTGTGCAAGTGGTAACTTTGGAGAAGGGAGTCCATTTGTATGCCAAGGCCATGCCAGTCCTTAAATCTGTTTGAAGGGGGTAGGTTTGGCTAGATTATTCTGCTTTTAATGGTGGGAACCCTGGGAGGACCAGCAGGTTAGGGAGGTGAGCTAGAAGGTTACTGAGGTCTACCTGGCAAAGCTGCACTGTGGAAATTAATCAGAGGGGTCATGGAGGTATTACAGAGGATATTCAGAGGCAGCAGCAAAATTTATAGGCTTTTCATATCAGTAAGTCAGACAAGTCTCCTAGCTAATAGCAGGCTATGCAAAGGCCTCAGCTATTATGCAGTACAGAGAGCCACAGTCCACAGCAGAAAGCTGTCAGGAGATGCCAAGTAGAAACCCATCCAGAGCAAGAATCGTAAGAACAGGTTCAGACGGAGGTTTTCAAATCCAAAAAACATCCCATTTGAAATGCTGATGTTACCCTAGCTCTTCTTGAAGCACAGAAACAAGCTAGGAAGCAGCAACTCAATGATGCTATTGACTATCTTGTCCTCTAAACTCCTAGCTCTCATCCCTAGCCCATTCCTCTGTTAGAAGACAGGCTTCTAACAAATCTGGCCTTGACTGCAGCCTCTTTAAAGTATAAAAGTCCCAGTAAAGTTTAAATTAGACATTTATAGGATGTTAAGAAAGTTATGCCTCTGTACATGGTATAACAAGCTCTTCTTTGCAAAGTATCCCTATGTAATTGGAACTCATTTATGGAAAGCAAGACTTCTTTCTCCTTCTTTTACCAGCACACTCAGATGCAAAAGCTTCACGCTTTCACCTATTTAATTTAAAGAGAAAGAGGAGAGTGGGAAGCGTTTGGAAGGAATTGCAGAGGCTAGTGGTGGTGATTAGAACATCTCCACAGCCCAGCATAAACTGAGGTTGGCAAGACAGAGGCTCCAGCACAAGCCAGAGGAGCCATGCTGCAGAGGACGGAGTATGAACAGATGTGAGAGGGAGCAGGTTTTGACTGACACAGCCGTAGCGCAGGCTGGGATGAGAGGGACAGAAAGAGGTGGTGATGTGACATCTTCCAGTGACTAGGCAGAGATGCTACATTTCTAGCTTCACTTTCTATTCTGTTTTCTTCCACTGCAGGCCTTTGCCTGGTATTCATACTCATTATATTAGGAGCGTTTTCTGGTCTGATCCTACCTCCCTCTGTAGTGTCTTTCCATTTTCTTAGCAAGGCAAGTATTTACTGGTCCTAAAACACAGGGGAAAATCCTGGAAGGGGGTTTGGGGAGGGAATGACTGGTGTAAATCAAATTGGACCACAGATTACCTTTAGCCTGCAGAAGAGAAGGCTCAGGGGGGACCTTATGGCTCTCTACAACTACCTGAAAAGAGGGTGTAGTGAGGTGGGGTCTGTCTCTTCTCCCAGGTGACAAGTGATAGGACAAGACAAAACAGCCTCAAGCTCTGCCAGGAGAGGTTTAGGCTGGATAACAATCCCCCTCACTGAGAGGGCAGTCAGGCACTGGAACAGGCTTCCCAGGGAAGTGGTGGAATCACCATCCCTGGAAGTGTTTAAAACCTGTATAGACGAGGCCTTCAGTGATATGGTTTAGTGAAGGTCTTGTCAGTGCTGGGGTAACAAATGGACTTGATTTTAAAGGTCTTCTCCAACCTAGTTGATTCTATGATCATAACTGGCCTGTGGTGAGCATGAGAACAATTTTTTCCTCCTGTAATGCTGCAAATACTTGTTAGTGATTTCTTTATAGGACCAACTAACATGCTTTTTCCTTTTCTTCCCCAAACAACCCCAACCGTGCTTGTTTTGGAAGTAGCACCACTAAACTCCTACGCTGTTCACATCCCCATCAAGAAAATCACTTAGAGACAAAGGTGTCTGTGGTGAAACAGTGGTTGAAAAAGCCCAGATGAACCTGGCCCATTATGTCTGCTCTAAAGGAGAGAGATAGAGGGGAGAAAAAGCAAGAGAAAGAAAGAAAGAAAAAACCCTTGGCATAAGCAGCTTGGTCTTAGGGGTCAGAGCTGCACATTAACATTTCTACCGTAACAAAAGCCATAATCGAATCCACTTGGCAAGAAAGGGAAAAAGGAGAAAAGTGAAAAAGGCAAAGCAAAAAGAAACAATATTTTCTTTATATGTTCAGGAAGTATTTTCTCCAGCAGATTCATGAGGGTTTTTTTCCCCTCTCTTCCCTGTAAGACAGGATTAAGCAGTGCCGCAGCATCTACTGTTGGCTTGAATTCCCTGACTCCCAGAATGGGTACTCGTAATTAAAAGCTTAGCTCACCTTATCCCTCCAGTTTCCCAGGCGAAAAGTCAAAGCCTGCATTTAATTGCATATATATGTGTGCATGTTTAAAGCCAAAGCTCTGAAGAGAGATGAGATTTGGGAGAGGAGAGGGGAACAGGCAAAGAGGTATTTGGCACATTCTCAAACAGG
Organism: Coracopsis vasa; assembly: GCA_026283785.1. Lineage (NCBI taxonomy): Eukaryota > Metazoa > Chordata > Aves > Psittaciformes > Psittacidae > Coracopsis > Coracopsis vasa. The sequence continues at coordinate 25,614 of JANHGB010046564.1, forward strand.
GAAAAATGGGAAATGGGAAAAGAAAGAGAGCTGAAAATGGGAGCAGATTTCTCTTCCTCTCTTCCTTTAGTTCCCTCCACTGTCCTACTTCCTCCTCCATCTCTTTGTGAGGCACAGAGAAGTCTGCCTTATGCTTACATAGGCTGTGGTTTGTACAACATGGTTTAGCCCATTCCCTAGGACTTGGCTGCGGAAAAGACCACATTGACTTTTGCTCGTGCACAGCATGGGAAGTGTGGATTGCTACAGGAGGAATCAAGTTTTTCACTAGCTGTTCTGCTTGCATGGTGTGGTCAATACCAGACCCTCCTGCTTTGGCTTTTCGGTGAAGGCAATAAGTCACTAGTGCTACGGGGGACCCCCAGGCACTTCCAATGGGCCAGGTACTGTACCAGCAGCAAATGCTAGACAATGTTTTAAGACAAGCTACAATGGAATTGTATATAAACAAAGGCCCCTTCTCCAAAGTGGACATAGGTACTGGGTTAAAATTTCTACAATGCAACCAGGAAATAGCACATTTCATCTTCTAAGCAAATAGATTTGAATCAGAGGTTACCACTGCACATCAATATTTCCAGCACTTTGGACCCCCTGTGCCCAATGGTGATCTTCAAAGAACAAAGACAGCAGTTGAGGATACTTTTGCATTGCTTCAGAGCCATCTGCCTTCCACCAGACCATGGGGCCACTTCTGCCCTCAGAAAGCACTAAAGCATTCCTAAAGATTTTGCCAAGAAGGCCATACAGATAATTTTACAGAGCACTAATAATGCAACTTCAAGACGCAATTGAACTTGGAAGCTAATTTGCACAAAGGAATTTTGTAAGAGGGCTCTCTGGGTTCTTGCAGCACAGGGTCTGTGTACTTGATCCAAGCTCCCAAGCCTCAAAGGAGGAAGACATATTTTGCAAAAGCAATAATCCCCAGCCTTTCCAGCCAGTATCAGGAGAAAGTCTTTATTTCTGTAATGCTACCAATCCCGAGCTCCGCTGAGTAATCTAATCTGATCTACCACTATTAATGCCTTTCAAGTAATTCAATCATAACACATACTCCTAAAAAGCACCCCATAGAAGCATCAGTATAACAGACAATACACATCATACCCTTGAGACACCTCAGTATGGCAGCTTTCACTGTCTGATAGCACCAGACACAAAGTTCGTACAGATCTGTGCTGTCGGAATGCTCCTTGGACCTCCAATACTGTGGCCATGCCTCACACCACAGCTTTAATAGACCTGGAGCAGTTTCAGGTCCACAGTTAGTGCCTGAAGTTGCTGCTTCCCCACAGGTATAACTTCTTGTTAGGCCAGGACCAAAGGACCAGGTTTCTAGGCAGAACTACCTGCACCTTCCAGCACGATCCAGGCTATGTAATCCCTCACCTGTTGGTTACACTCCTGAGAAGGATTCTTCCTCTCTCTGAGGAAATCTTGCCCCTTTTTATCCTCCCAGTACACTCAGCCTATCGGTCAGCTTACCGCATGTTGTGTCCTCTTCTGCACAGCACAACTGCCTGAGCATAAGAAAACCTTAATGTCCTCTATACACTGCAATCCATGAGTAACAAGCTGCTGCCCAGTCAGCACAGATCCCTCCTCATAGGATTTCTGAATCTAACTGTCTCCTTCCTAGGTTTCTGCTGAGGAGGAGAGTCTTGAAATAGTAACTAGCCTCCCCAACAACTGCTTTACTCTCCCTGGCAGCGGCCCTTCATCCCAGCTGTAAATGGTTACCCACTTAGCACAGCTACAGAAGATCTTCCTTCCATTAACCCCTGCTTCCCTCCACTTTTTGTTTGAGAGCTTATGATATGACTAACCTCAGTTTCCTTCTTTTGCCCAGAGCAACAGTAGATGGGGACTAAGCCCCCCAAAAACACATAGCAGCTCTAAGTTCCCCCTGAAGCCAGTGGCAGGAGATATGAGTGTGCAGCACACACCAGGGGTTGTTGCTTTATCTCTGTGTCCAGTTTGGTTGTTCAGAGGAGGCTGGGTGTCCTAGCATAGCTGTTGTGAGCCTGTAAGTGTGCATGCACTGAGTAACAAAGCCTCTTGACACAATGGACACTGTGTGCCCTAACTGAGGCAGCCTAAGAAGTCTCATTCCTTTCCTTATCCACCTTCGGCATGACATAGTGCGAAGAAATACAATGCTAATGGAAGTGGGGATCCAGGCAAAGCCTTCCAAACCCTTAGTCTGTAGCTGTCCTGAGCTTCAGGATGCCTACAGTCTGCCATATGTGCCTAAGTCTCTGCTGTAAGGTTTAGTATACATATCCATGGGCTTCTACTCGCCCAACTTGGTTTCTTGCTTGACTCAGAAGCAACAAATCAAATCTTGGCAACATGCAGCTGAGGGCAGGGGAATAGAGGGGGAAAGAGAAGAGCAGGGCTGAAACATGGCAAGTTAATTGCAGGGAATCTGAAAAGCCTGATTATAGTAGGTAAGGAACTATACTCTTTGTTATAAACAATAGCACCATATTTACTACATGTGATACTCTTGTCATTAAGACTTCTCTCCAATAGTTACTACTATATTTATATTATTGCCTCATCTCTCTTTACACACAGGCTGACAGAACTATTAGCATAACCATTGTATTATCACTATGTAATCACTATTAATTATTACTGCAGAACATCCTATGGGAGTACAGACATGCTATTTAATAGTTGAGCAACCAGGTAGACAGCTACTGCTGTCGGCATCTTACCAAGTGTGACTGCTCCATGGATTCCACCTCCTTCTGACCACTTGTTGGAAGCCTCTCATTGCTCTCATTCCTCACAGAGAGAAAAGCCTGAAGGCTGCACTGTATTAGTGTAGTACAGGCAGTCACAAACACCCTGACTCCTCAGTAATAGCCCGACCTCTGCTGTACCTCTGATACTTTATGCAACAGGCAGAGAAAAACAGGAACACCATTGCACTGTGCTCAGGCAGACAAGCCGCAGCTGGAGATTCTCCACCACCCCTCTCATTAGTGCTAGATTAGTTAATGTGATTCAGACGACAAGTGGTCACTGCTGCAGCTGCAGCAACCCCACTCACTGCATGTGTGCTGCCCAGCAGAGAGCACAGACTGAAGAGGCAGATGGAAAACAGGGCACTCTTTGGTATTTGAAATCAAGCAGACATCTAAGAAAGCATAGGGAAAGCAAGGCTGAGTGCCTTGCTATTGCTTTAAAAGCCACTGTTTTCTCAGCTGCATCTCCTGGGCTTCAGGCTACCGAAAAGCCTGCTTCCTCTCAAATCAGTCCTTACTCTTCTGTGTAGTAAACAGGGTGATTCATTTAATTCACAAATGGTTTTTCCTCCTTTACAATTAAACATTGTAATAGTTTTTACAGCGACTGTGCCCTTTCTCTTCAGCAAACTAATTTCCTCACAGAGCATAGAAAGGCAGAAGCCTTTAGGGAGCTGGTAGCAATGAAAGGAAGGAGGAGGCCACTATGATGCAGGATGCTCTCTAGAGTTTGGGGGTGAATGCTGCCCGTGCAGAGAATGAGAGACTGGCGGGATGACAGAGGAGATAATGAACCTCCCAAGGAAAGGCTTTCAGAATGAAGACCCTTGGGATTAAGACAGCTCTGCAACAGGGCCAGCACCCAAGCCTTTCTTTTTATGTCCTGACAGCTGGGAGACATGCCTGGCCGCTCATTACTGCTCACTTCCATGCAGTTCAGCTTCTCTGACACGTAAAGCATACACAATACAGCCATTAGCATTCTCCTTCCTCACCCTGAAATCCCATCATAGCACATCTATCCCGCTTCATCCCTCCTTCGGTTCTGAAGTGTTCGCTGGATTGAGTTTCAATTTCTTCTTCCCGCTTTCAGAGACCTACAGCAATTTCAGCCTGTTTGTCCTTTTCACCTGCTTGACCTCACCTCCTAGGAGCCTCCTCCTTCCTACGCTTTCAACTACGCTTGAGCTTCCCCCATGCTTCCAGCTCAGTCGTGTCCCATTGCCTCTTTCCCTGCCTCCTCGACTGTGTGGGACTGCCAGAGCCACACCATTCTTCCCATACAGCTTAAGTATACTGGAAGACCAGCATGTTAAAAGCCAAACACCTGGAATACTGTGATATTTGAACACCAAACTCCCAGTGTCTGTAACCCTTTCAAAATCTACTAAAACTGAGCTACCAACACTCAGCCACCCTCCTGGTCCTCTCACAGAGCTCTACAAGCCTAAAGCCTTTCAAGTTCGTGATTGTGCCTTCCGTGCTTACGTATAACCGAGCGCATTACCTGCACATGAAAGGGAATACCAAATGATGCACTGCTGCTTGAACTGAGGGAATCCATGGCAGGCAAAGCGACAGCAAGACCTTCTAAGCCAAGGATGTGAGTCATCAGAGTCATTAGAACCATAAAAGCCAAGCTCCCTAACTCAATGCTCAAGGTAGCTTTCAGAATACCCTCCCATAAGAAATGGATCATCATGATCCTTCAAGAGATCTAAAGAAGCCTTTGCTCAAATCACTTATCATTTCTGACAACCAAAAGTTGTCCCTCCAGCTGATGGAGATGAGGATATAGGCCTGCTCCCTAGGACCAACCTTGGGATCCCTGACTCTACCGTACCTGAGGACATGTGCTGTGCAAGCTGTAGCTGGCAAACCACAGCTACCTACCCCTTGTAACGCTCCCACATGAAACAGCCATGAACACAGAGAACATCAAGAATTCTCTGTTTTTGAAGACGATACGGTTCCCAGTATAAATTCTGTTTGATAAAAGAATAAAGTGCTTCAATCGCAGTGACACATAGCAGAGGGGCCCCAAAAACCCTCACTGCAAGTGATGCTCTACACCAATCCTGCCACAGCCAGCCTCAGCATGGTGCCACCCTCTGCCAAGCAGGCAGGCTCCAGCAGTGGAACAATGGGAAGCTTTCCTCTATTTGCCTTCCCCAGGTGAAATCAGGTCCCCTGAGGTAGGTTGACCCTACTCTTGTTCACAAGGGGAAGGTGGCAGTAGGGATGGCAGCTCCCAGGATGGACCTTCTGCTGCCACGGTGACAGCTGGCAAAATGAAAGGGCTGTACCTCCCTCTGAAGTGACAGTCCTGTGTCTGTGGCAAGGCGAGAGCGGCTGCTCTGCCATATGCTGTGGGGAGCTGGCATCATTGCCATCAGTTTTCCTGACCCTTTCGGGCTTTTTCATGTTAGTTTAATTAAACATTTTTTTCTTCATGTTTAATTGATCACATTCCAAGTCTGAGGAAGCTTGGAAACATCCGTGGCTTGTAACACTGTGATCTGAACTTCTTCCCAGCAAAATCACAGCCTGGCTTGGTTGGTTTTAGGCTTGCAGAGCCCCAGTAGTGGCAAGGTCCCAGAGTGCTGGGTCCTGTGCAAGCAACTCAACAGGGATCCCTCCTGATGTACCTCTCTACTGGGGGATGACACTGAAGTATCACATCACCCCCTATGAAGACTGCCGTGTACCCTCCAGCCCAACAGTGATCATCCCACCATCTTACTATTCAACAGCTCTGTTTGGATCTATGTGAGCCCTGAAGAACCCTCACCTTC
>JANHGB010046566.1:1817-35882 GCA_026283785.1 Coracopsis vasa
ACCCAAACAGAATCATAGAATCATTTTTGTTGGAAAAGACTTTAATGATCATCAAGTCCCACCATTAATCCAGCATTGCCACGTCAACCACTAAACCATGTCCTTAAATGCCACATCTACACCTCTTTTATATAACTCCAGGGATGATGACTTCATCATTTCCATGGGTTTCCAGTTCCAGCGCTTGACACATCTTTTGGTGAAGAAATTGTTCCTAATATCCAATCTAAACCTCCCCTGGGTCAACTTGAGGCCATTTCCTCTTGTTCTATTGCTTGTTACTTGGAGAAGAGACTGGCCATCGCCTCGCTACAACCTCCTTTCAGGTACTTGTACAGAGTGACAAGACCTCCCCTGAACCTCCTTTTTCCCAGGCTAAACAACCCCAGTTCCCTCAGCCTCTTCTCTGGAGACTTGTGCTCCAGACCTTCATAGAATCATATCATCAGAATGGCATTGGTTGGAAGGGACCTTAAAGATCATTCAGCTCCACCCCCCTGTCACGGGCAGGGACACCTTCCATTAGATGAGGTTGCTCAAAGCCCCATCAAACCTGGCTTCACCAGCTTCAATGCCATTCTCTGGACATGCTCAGGCACCTCAGTGTCTGTGTTATAGTGCAGGTCCCAAAACTGAACACAGTATTCAGTAGATGAGCTCATAAGATACATCTTGTGCTCAAGTGCAGCTTAAGGAAATGGGGTGCTAAAGGATGTCCCTGGGAAATGAAAAAATCAACACCATGTTACTCTGATTTTATTTAAAAGTACAATTTCATTTATACTACAGATATAGGCAAGGAATGTATGCAACACAGCACAGCAAAGTGTTCAAAAATGCCTGGGTAGTCTGTCCTTGTGTTTCACATAAGATAAGCACAGAATGGTATAAGAGAAACAAAGAGCCTTGGCTACCTCCCCCAGGCATCAACAAATAGAGAAGGTAAGGATCCAGGATGAGATTGATGTGGGCACCATTCACAGCCTGCCCCATTGCATGTCAAATGAAACATAAAACTGAGGTCCTTCTTCATGGTGAGAAAGGCAGCAGGGACTTCTCAGCAGCAGATCTCAAGGATCAGTGCAGCTAAAGTTCTGTGAAAATTCCTACTAAAACATCCACTTTGGTTTGAAATGGAATCCGTATTTCTCCATGCTAAAGCGTGTGCTGTCAGACAGCTGCTGCATTTCTAGCCGGTGTCTTCCTAACTTTTCTGTCTGACTAAGTGAGTTTGGTGAAATATTTTCTGGATTTTTCATATGTGTAACAGATCACGGACAGGTCGAACACTTTAAGCAATTTGGAACTTTCAGGATGAGAAATGCATAATTACTACTAAAATTATATTTGAAATGGTTGCCAGAGAATACAATTCTAGCAATACCAAGGACTGAGAAGTCAAGAGGAAATAAACAGAGCATGTTTTAATCAGAAGATAACTAGTTTTCCAGCTACTATAAATAGAAAAGGCTGCAAGAACGCATCCGACAAGCAGAAGAAAGTGTGAGGAGGGTAAAATTCCACAGTGTTTTGGCTTTGGACTTCAGAAGGTAGTGAGTATGAGATAGTGTGAAATACAAAGAAGCCTTTGTTGTTTACATCTGAAGTTTAAAAGTGGCACAGTGTGAATAAACAAAGGATGTTCCATGAAACACTGCAGCAGTGATGTATTCGCTCCATTTGAGTTCCAGAAACGGCATGTAAATAGAGGCATTGCTTTCTTGTTTGAAAAGAGAAGGAGGTAAACTTTAAAGCTTGCCTTCCAGAAAATCTCATTTACCCAGATCTTTAGGTTTTTGATAGGCTTTTAAGTGGTAGAAAACATGAGAGCTTAATAAGGCTAAGATCCGGATCATTTAGCATTTGCTTTCAGGTTGGTTAAGCTTCTGAGTAATGATACTAGTACACATGCTTTTGGAAACCTGAATTAGCTATTTGCTATCTTTTCTGGAAAAAAAAAAAAAAGTTTTACTCTCAAGTACTGTGATACTATCAAGCAATTTATTTTTTGTGTAGGTACAAATAGACCATACTGCCATGATAGTTCCATGAGTTAAACAGATTATTTACACAGGAGGACGCATTATGATCATTGATAAGGGCAGAATCTAAAGATACATAGATTCAGTTAGATATTCAGAACGATACTGCACGTTAAGAAGTTATGCTGCACAGAATATGATTCAAGTTATGGTTATCTGTATGTACCTTTCAATGCAATGATCCCCCCACATTTGACAACTCTTCAATCAAATTTGATTTTAATTAAAAACATTTTAACCTATTCCTATGGCATAGAGGGCAACTTTTGATGAAGTTAAAAAAAATTGTTATGGTTTGAATTTGCTCTGTGAGAGATCTCCACCGGAGCCAGTAGATGAAAACACCTTTTGAATAAATGTGTACAATGCTGGAGTATTTCCATACAGATCAGTTTGGGTTTGCTTATCTGATGCTGAAATCAACTGATTTCAGTGCAGAAGGTAGGGTAATGCTATCAACCATATGCTTTCTCTTTATTGTAGTGAGCTGCATGTATGCAAGGTACTGGAGTGGCATCTAAAGGACAGAAGATGCCTCTCCAGTATATCATGAACGTCACCATGACACCTGTGCATCAGACAACAGAATTAAAACCCAGCAGTAATCCCATGTACCAAACCAGGTTCCTGTTAACCTGATAAAGTATTAAAGGGAAATGGATATAGCTGGGATCAAAGAGAAGCTACTAAATCCAGTGTCACTTGGCATCACCTTGGTAGTTCCACATCCAAACATACATTCCTCTGAAACCAGCACCACAAAAGCTATCTAGGAAGAGCAAACTCTAGTTCCTATCCATCTACAGACTCTGGTGAAGATATTGGTATAGACTTCATTTCCATAGCAAGCTGGTTCACCAAAGAAAATCTAAAAGATTTGAGTTATTCTTCGGCCATTAACATCCACTTCTTATGCAAGCGCCCTCAAAAGCAGATGGCTTCTGCTTACAAGCCCATGGACTGAAAGCGTAATAATACTCCTGAAATACGCAAATATGTGGCAAAGAAGTCAAACTTTGGATGCTGACTAGAGAAGTAGAAATAAGACTTCCACCCTTTGCAAAGCAAGTTCACTTTAACAGCCCAAGCTCTGTGCATAAAATATTTAATACAATTACTTCTACAGTTTTGAAAACTGGTTACTTGTGCCTGCAGCAAAACTATTTCACCGGAAGAAGGGAAAAAATGCACTTGGCCAGAACATCAGCTGCAAAGCCAGCATAGTTATTTCATGCCCCTCTGCAGCTGCCAAAAACCCTGACAGTATGGCAGCATGTGGGGAGGGGTGAAAACAAAGATCATTCGTAAAGAAATTGGGCAATTGCTACAGCCTCAGCTCCTTCACACACCATCTCTGAATGAGCTTCCTCTGTGTAGCTCCGATCAAACTGCTTCTGAGCACAAGAGAGAGCAACTGTGTGTACAGGGAGCCTTGTGAGCTATCTATCTTTTAAATCCACCGTTTTCTTTCACAAGCTACAGTGCTTTTTTCACAAGCTATAGTGATTTCTTAATAAAGAGGAGCACCTTATGTTTACAGAAAAATAGCGGGGAAGGAGATCTCCAGAGCTTCTTTAGCTTATCCGTCTGCCCCAGGCTCTTACCTACTCCTGGAAGAGTCTAGATACAAACTGCTCTCATATACGTAATTAGCAATGCTCACTACAAACATACCCCACAGGAGAGGCTTGGATGTTTCAACAAGATTCACAGTTAACAAGTTAATTTGTCAGTAAGCTTAGAAAATACAAGACTGTCTTGGACTTCAGAGTTAAAATTCCACTCGATGTATAAGCCTCCTAGCATTGATGAAATGCATTTATGCATCTGGAAAGGAGATTTGAATTTGGCCATTAGTAAAACAAAATACCAAACTGATTGTGGATGGATAGGAAGCAAAGAAAATGCAGGGAATGCACTTTACATTTCAGCGAGAACCTGGCATTTGCAGCACATCATCTTCCTGCCAGCTACAGAACAGCAGTGACTTGGCAGAGGTTTGATAGCCAGATGTCATCCTCATCTGGTTCTCTTGGCTCAGGCTGTTTCTTTAAAATGAACAGCAAAACAGAGCGAGTACTGGGTCTTCCTGGTGCTACTTGCACGGTAAGAAATAGAAGTAGGAAAGGTCTTTTGGGTGATGCTGCAGTCCTCTGAATCTGGCATTGCTTTGCATCATTTTGTCGAATTTACAGCCCTCACCAGGCAAAATCTGGGAGTAGGAATCAGAGTTAACAGGCCAAGAACAAAATGGGATATAAGGATTTGTTTGACAGCTGCCTCTCTTCAGGTGATGAATACAGAACAAATGATCTCCCTATGTACTTCCCCAAGGCAGCTCTGAACACATTTCAGTACCCAGAGGCCTGGGTGCATTTCCCAGTGATAAAATCAGTTATGCAGTTATATTTTTTTGTTCAAATATATTGCTATCTCTTTCCTCAACTGTAAATTTTCAGTTTGTTGTTTTATTTAAGGATGGAGATAATTTGTTTTCTGCCTATTAATATTACCCTAACAATAGCAAAGAAAATCATCAGGGTAGTCCCCATTTAAAACCTGCTGGCTTTCCAGTTCATTGTTATTTAAGCTAGTTCAAACTATTAAAGATGTACTGATAAATATGGAGGTATGCAGTCTAACATTACATATTCCTCCTACCACATGGCCCTTTAGCTACAGCAGAAGAGTTGAACTAATGGGCAAATGTTTGTCAGAGTTTTGATGTGGCAGCTAAGTCACAAATGCCTTCAGACCCAGGCAACAAAAGACAGAAATAGGTACCACTCTCACTGCATGACTGACCTTATATCAGAAGGAGAATCACTTTTTAAACCAAAAGCCTGATAGCACGCATGTATGTTTGTATACACATCAATATGTGTGATAAGAAGGCTGCTTTGTGGCAAAACCTGCCAACAAACCCATTTCTTTGTCGCCATCTGCTAGGAAGAGAGCAAGCACCTGTTAGGAGCAGCTGCTTGAATGCAGAATGTAGGTAAGAGAAAAATCAGTTTCATTTTGGAGTTGGCCTGCTGCAGGTAGCACATGGCTCTCACGAAGAAGGATGCCAAGTGGTCCTTTTTAAGCTTGTCCTAATTAGGAAGTGGCTAGCATTATGAAATCTCAAAACTGTTCATTTAGGTTATTATGGCAAGTAGAGAGAAATGATGGGGCTCCCGTCACCGCACCCCGAAACACTTCCCTAGCTTCCATTAGGATATCGGCCCTCTTCCCTGCCTTTTCCTTTTATTTTTGAAGCAAGAGCACAGAGAAAGCTAACAGACCATTTGGAGATGCTGTGCATGGCTCAGTGCCTCTCTTGGCATGGCATGCTGCATCAGGACACGTTGCTCCAAGGAATCAGTGTTAGCAACACCCCTCGACTCCTTACTTTGGAGAACAACTGCTTCCCTTTTGCTGCCTCTTTACGTCCATCTCAGTGTGGGTCCTCTGAGGGTTTTACAAGAAGGAAATGAAGGGGCTTGATCCAAGTGCTTGCTGTGATCAAAGCTATAGGCACCAACAGATGCCAACCCTGCCAGGCTGTCATTTCTCCAGGGGAAGCAATGGGGGTCCTACTGTATAGGCAGCAAGAAGTGGGCAGGAGGGACACATTAAAGGATTTCCATACTCTTCCAGGTGTTATATCCAAGATCACAAGTCACCATGGCCTCTCCCACCATGCTGCACACCACGGATGGTCTCAAATCTGCTGCCCATAATCCATGGTTAAGGAATAAGGTCATTCAGTTTGTTCTCTCCCAAACTCCCAAGCAGAGACTGTCATAAAATCACAGAATGGTTTGGGTTGGAAGAGACCTTAAGGCTCATCCAGTTTCAACCCCTTGCCCCAGGCAGGGACACCTTCCACTAGATCAGGTTGCTCCAAGTGCCATCCAACCTGGCCTTGAACGCTTCCAGGGATGGAGCAGCCACAGCTTCTCTGGGCAACCTGTACCAGGACCTCACCACCCTTACAGGGAAGAACTTCTTCCTTGTATCTAATCTAAATCTCCTGTTTTCCAGTTTACAGTCATTCCCCCTTGTCCTATCCCAACATGCCCTTGTAAAATGCCCCTTTCCATCTTTCTTGCAGGCCCCCTTTAGGTTTCTGTCTAACTTTCTTCAGCTAGTGAGTGCAGCCTTTGTGCCCCACAGCTGAGCTTGTCTTACAGACCCTGTGTGACACAGCCATACACCTTATGGAAGTGGCCAGAATCTGCTCATCCCGGGGCGCAAAAGATCTGTTGGCCTTAAAGTCAGCAAGTCAGCAAGACTGCAGGAGATTTTCCTGTTTCTCTTTACCACACAGTACTACATCTAATAATCATTGGGGGAGGTATAATAGCACTGTAAGAAGCTCCTGTCTACATCCAGGTAACAGCACCAGGAAGTCAATGGATGGGTTTCCTTTGGACAGGGAGAATTTGCAATAGGCACTGATATTTAAGAATTCTTTCAGGCCCAAATAGCTTCCCTTTTTCTCTTTTCCTCTTTTCCCTGCTTCCTTAGGTTCTTCAGCCACCATTTCTTGCCCTTCCAACCCCTTTTTCCTACCTGCCCATCTTCTGATTTGCCCTGTGTCACCATCTGTGCTATGAGAATGATAAACATTTGGCTTACATAACCTTTTCATAAATGGCATGCTCGACTTATTCAATCTCAGAGATTGATATTTTCTTAAATGGCAGCAAAGAACTACACTAAGTGTCACAGTGTGCTCAAAGGTGAAAATAACTCACCAACTAAGGCTAATGCACAAACACAGACACTGTCTTGAGAAACAGGGGATAATCCCAAAGCATTTTTGAGGCTACAACCTCTGTGATCTGTGTTACAGCTCAGCTGGATAAAATGCTGATCAAAAACATCCCCTAATTTCTGGATGGGAAAACACCCATCCACCTTGGGATATGGAAACAAGAGCGAGTATGCGAGGCTGACAGAGAAGTAACATTTCTTCTGCTTGTAAAGGGGTAAATTTGATCTTGATGCAATGAAACACACATAAAATCACACAAAGCCATCCCGCAGAGTCACTTCTCCGTTCAACGCTGCACTTTAAATTGTGTGGTTTAGAACAAATACCTTTGGTCAAGCAGGATTTTTTTTCTTAATGCAGATTTATATCTGTAAGTACATCTGTAAGCATATAGATTCATGCCTCCTGGGACGTGCCTAATGGGCTCTGAATTCACTCTGGCTCATTTCTTTGTAAAGCGCTGGTTATACAGTGGAAGAATTGAATAGGGTCTTTCACTGATGGATGTTTTTCCATTTTGAATTCAAATATACAAACTGAGATTGCGGGTTATTATTGCCATGAGAAACAACAACAGAAAATGAAGAGCCATAGATTAAGGAGTCAGTGACACAGAAATATTCAAGGACAAGATGAGCTAATTAATGTTACCCTCTGCCCTCTAAATTAGTCATATATTTACTTAAGTGCTTCTGTGCACCACTAGCCGAAGGGCAAAGATGCAGGAGCATGCAGAGAGGGTAACTCTGGCTGTCCTAGCTCCTTTTAGCCAACGAAGCCCATTTGGTAGTAAGGTTTTCCTCCTTCTGTCTTATATGCTGCAATTCACTGCTGAGTTTGGGCTGTCAGAGACTGGGATGTTGAACAACCCAGTGCTGGTTTAGCATGTAGAAGAGAACAGGAAGAAGCCATTAGAAGGAGGTGTGCTGAGCTCAGTGTTACAGCACGTGAGAGCAGAAATCAAAGGTGTCTGTGCCCAGGCATGAGAATATCCGACCACGAAAGCCTTCCTCTAGATACAGCTAAAGAAACACAGGCTTAAGTAATTTTTGAGAGCAGCCCAAGCACGAGTGGAGCTCTTCTACCCAGCAAACCTGCTTAGGGTACCCCAAAATACTAACATATTAGTATTCTCCACATTTTTAGCACTCGCATGAACTCAGATGAAGAACTGTCAAATCGGGAAGAGCTCGGTCTTTGAAACAATCTGGTGAAAAGTCCAAACTCTCCTGCCTTTTCAAAAAAATTCCAGTGACTGAAAGGGAAAAAAGGAGGAGAAAAAAAAAAAAAGGCAAAAGAAAAAAAGCCTTGTTCATGCTGTTACAGTTTAGGAACTGCTGGCATCCCTGTCTCCGAAAGGAAGGGGAGCGGAGAGCTGACTGCTCAGCAGCTGAGAACGTGTGTTCTGGAAGCAGCACGCCTGAGCAGATGGTGAAATGATTACTGCCAGTAAATGTTAGAGCCCTCTTTTTTTTTTTTTTTTTCTTTCTCTTTTCCTTTTATTTTTTTAACTTGAATTCTGAACAACAGGGGCAAAATAATTACAAAGAACACATGAAAGCAGCTTGATTTCCTTTCTTTTTCTTCTCTAAAAGTGTGCATGTCTCGTTCCTTTCTAATACCTGACGCTGCAGAAGTGGATGTTCACTTGGCTTGCTGGGCTGCTAAAATCTAGCATCAAGCATTTCGTTCTGGTGAGTTTAACATGGCTTGTTGTGTTTAAAGCTGTGTGTTCATTGGGAAATGAGGAGGTATAGTGTATAGGACCTCAAACCTGAAATGCTGCAGCTGTATATATTGTAGCCCATGGCTCAGCCTTTAAAGAAGTGCTGTGCTGGCTAGTGGTGTTAGAAACAGTACTTGGGCTAAGCAATGGGAATTATGTTTGGGCTATGCCTCTCCCTCACATCATCAAGTGGTTTTGATTTCCCTCCGAACCCTTCCTCTGCCAGACCCTCTCCAAGCTCTTTAGGCTCCAGACCCAGGTACCTCCCATCAGGCTCCTTGTCTCATCTCCCTCTCCGATGTGCCTGAGCAGCCCCAAACAATTTCAACTCCCATTAGCTCCCTTGTTCTCCTCTCTCTGTCCAACCTTCTTCTTTCTTTCCCTCTTTAAGACATGATTTTTTCATTTTTGCCTTCTAGCCAGGCAGTTCTCTCCTCCTCATTGCACGGGGTGCCATTGCTTTAAAATCCCAGGAGAAGCCAGCTCCCAAATTTGCAAAGACCATCCGCGATGGTGAGGAGCATCCCTGTTGCTTTGGAGTCAGTGGAAAGCACGCTGCGGCAATGGGGCACGCGCAGTCAGAGCAGCATGACACTTACCCCACAGCATCTCTGGAAGGCTTCAGCTGTTAAATGCTGTGACATTTTTTTGTTTAAATGCCTGTAAATTAAGAAAGGCGAAGGAAATTTCTACACAGGGAGATCAAAAAAAGGCAGAACATGCGCAAGAGCCTCCCCCTTACTGAATCTCTGCTCTGCAGCAGGGAGGTACCAGGGCTCCTCGTAGACAGGCAAGGAGAAATATTTTAGTATTGAAAACAACGTGGTTTTCTCCAGCTTCCTTCTCTGAACAATTTTGGCTGGATCTTTAAAAATATCAGTCTGAGGAGGCAGAAAACTGGCGTGGAAAATTTTGTCCCCCAAATTAATGTTTGCTAAAGTATCAATGAACTGATGAAGGGACTTCTGAGAGCAATTGTCAGACATCCCTAAAATGGGGAGCATTCAGCTCCATCTGCAAGACTGAGGTTGGAAGTTACCTCTTTTTCACCCATTCATTAGTTTAGCAGTCAACATTTTTTTTTAATATAACATTTTTCTTTAATATAGATAGTAAAAGGTGGCTTTTGGGGGGATGGCTCCACCTAACTTCTCTACAAGAGATGTCTCAACAGCTACACACTAAGGACATCCTGCATAACCTGAATTTAGGAGAATGGTCCACTCCACAATCCAGGTCAAGAGATATCTACCTCCAGAGAGTAGTTCAGTCCTCCTAAATTTGCCTTGCCATCCAGAGGTGCCTATAATGCTCCATTCATGACAGAAGACCCCACCATTACTTTATTCCTGTGTTAGGTGCCAAAATTTCCAATGGTGACTCTGGTCAAAGCAAATCGAATTTACAGTTAGAAGACCAAGACTTCCCTGGGTATTTCCTTGACACTGTATAAGAAAAGGAATGATCAAAATCTGCTAAATTCTCAAAGATTATTATTATTATTAGCCATGAAACTCTTCTTTGAAAGTCAGGTACGGTTTTCAAGGTGAAACCTAATAGTAGTTAAAGAATAAGATTTTAATTTCAGTCGTAATAATTTTGAGGCTTTGTAGGGATATTTTCAATTACAATCACAGCTCTTATCCCTTGTCAGTTTTCAGGAAAGAAAAGAGAGGAATAATTGAAATGTTGCATCTTCATTCAAAGACTCCACCACTTACCAAACAAAACTGAAATGAAGGGTGCCAAGAAAGTCAGCAGTGGACTATTTCATGAATACTTTTCTCCTTGAGATACAGCACTTGTATCAAGGACACACACCATCAATAACGACAACAGCAGCATTTGTCTTTGCAATTTAATGGTATTCAGAGCCAGCTACTCAAATGCTTGCTTAAATAGTAATAGCATAAATAGAATCAGACAGACACTGGTCCTTGTCGTTAAGCGATACTAGCATGAGAGTTCAAAGGCTGATCATTTTAGTTGTGCAATAATGGATAGTATTACAAAGTATTGTGTTGAAAAGAAAATATTCCTTTACATGAAACTACCCTGCTCCCACAGAGCATGAACCTGGCTATCTCTTTCTTCTGTACTATATCACTGTGATTTGAAGAAAAACACTTGTGACACTACTGGGATAGCACTTCATGCTAAGCTACCAGGGAACAGGACAGGTTTGGGGTTGCTTTTTTTAATCTGCTATTTCAGCTAACTGAGCACATTTAGATCTAAGATCGACAGCACAAAACCAGATGACATGGGAATACTTTTTAAACACAAGCATTTTTTGAATGATCAATAAAATAAAAATCAGTATCAAACAAGGAAGTGTGCAAGGGATTTAATTTGATTTGAAAATGACACATTTTCAAGGTGATTTTCACATTCACCAGGAGTGGCAAAGAACTTGCTGGGGCCAGAAGCAGCTCTAAATATCAGTTTTGTTATCCTGTCTCAAAGCACATTTACTGTAAGTCCCCTCTGCCTGCCCATTAAAAGTGTTTGCCTCCAGCTACCAAAGGTTTTTCTCATTATCTTCTCTGAGCCTGGCTTGGTGAAAGGCAAATACCCCACAGTTCTTTCTTTATAGGGTTTATAAAGTGATATTGTGTTCATCAAGAACAAGGCCAAACTACTCTAAGACCTCTGTACAACCCCAAAGGTGTGATATTGTTTTCATGATTCCCCTGAGTACACTCAGGAGCTGTGTAAAGTAAATGTGCCTGCTATGGCTGTCTTTACAAGCACATCCTGTCTAATGCCTATTTCATAAGATTACAGAGCGAGGCTTATAGACCTTATTAAAAACATGACCAAAAAAGTTGCTGTCAAATCCTTCATGGTGAAAATTAATTTGTGATCCCACAAATGCAACACAAGAAGAATTAGTCTGTAGATGAGAAGTTGGGGCAGGCCCCTTCCCTGCCTGGGTCTCTATGTACCCACCCGTAAAACAGATGTCCAGCATCTCTACATACAGAAGAGATGCTTCACGGCTTAATTGGACAATATGAGGACACTGCTTGACCTTGTGAATTAAGCAAGCATTGCCTGACCTAGTAAGGAGTCTCAGGAGATGCAACCAAGAAGACCATACACCTTTTTGCTGGAAAAAGTGATGATTCTCATGGCAACCTTCCACCTTATTTCCCTCTAGTTAAGATGCATCCCATCCCTCATCATGACAGGAAACCCAGAAAGGCTGAAGCTGAGTAAGTTGTGCATTACAGAAAGGATAATCCTGTTACCTCTGCAGCAACAACTCCTAAACAGCAGCTCCTGGGAACAAAATGAGGTATTTTAACTTTCAGCAGAGCTTTGCTCTTCACCTTTATCTAGTTAGTGCTTCTGAAGTGCTTTGAGAACCTGGGGCAAAAAATACAACACGAAGCTTAGACTAATTCCAGATTGGCTTGTTGTATCTGGCCTCTTAATGAATATAATTTATAGAATTCCACTAACATAAATGCATTCCAACCATCCCTGCCCCACAAAAAGGAATCAATTGAGGGAAAATGGTCCATGACAGGAAAGAATGAGAGATTGATTAAATATTTAAAGTGTTACTGTAAATGAGCAAGACACAGAAGCCAGGTCAGTAATAAGCTTCCCTCTAAGCCACTGGGAACTTACATTAATGCTGCACTTGACTCCTGCAGGTCTCTCCCACACGCCAGCAAAACTCCCGCAAGTTGCCAAGCAGACACATCGTATAAAGTGGTGTGTTAGGCTACGTGCATGGATGTGTGTGTGTATGCATGTGTGCAAGACGGAAAGAGAGATTTAACTGCTTCTGCACTTCCAGCGCAGTAATACAGGCAAAGACAAGAATCAGAAATAGGATTCCTTTGGATCTGGAACTGATGTCTAGAAACAAGGCAATGAAGTTCCCATAAAAGATTTTGATTCTGTTAAAGAAATTTCACAAAACATAAAATAAATGGATTATATAGGTTGAGACTCCTTACCTTTTGGACAGAAGAAGTGTTGGAATTAACACTCATTTGGTGTTGGAATTAACACTCATTTCACCATATTTTTCCAAAGGAATTCATTATATTACACGCATAAATGGTGTCCTGCACTTAGTATAGTCCAGCTACAGAGAAAAGGCCACAATAAATACAAAAGCCCACCTTATTACAGGTGACTAACATGATGGCCCTGCCAACTGTGACATTTAAGCTGAATTCAGACTCACAAATATAGGAAAGGCAGACCTTGAGGCCCTAAATATTCAGCGTGCATAAGCAGACATAACATATCTGACAGATTGCTAAAATACATCACTTTAAGCAATATTAGCGCTCCTGGGACTTTCCAAGAATGGACAGAGTTAATAGTCCTTAATTTTCTGGAAAATTTTGACTGAACAGCTCTGTTTTGACTTCTAATACTAGAAATACTTAAGTATTTGATTTCATGCCAGATGGGAAACTATTTCTGATAAAAGTAAAGATGCTAATTAGTACAAAGACTCTGGCTAAAAGAAAGATGACAGAAAAGCACCCTAAATTAGATCAAGATTAGACTGGAGGAAGATTAAAACTGGAGTTCTTCAAGGAACGTTCTTAGGACTAATCCTGTTTCATATGTTCATTCACTTCTTTGATACAGAACAATAGATATCAGTTGACAAAATATGCACATGCAATAATCCACCATGGTATACCACAGTTTGCACAGACTTTTGCAAGTCATCCTGATTTCCTACAACAGAAGCAGCTACATTTCCAGCTTTCCTGATGCATATTTGCCCAATCTTTTCTCACCTGTGACATTCCAATTGGTCTGCACCTGCTGCTCTATGGTTTTGTTGAAGGACATCAGCCAGAACCATGCACAGCAAAACAGCTATGGCCTTGTGAGAGGGTAACAAAGCAGGTTTACTATGTATGGCGTGTAGACTAACTTCATAATATATATACTAGGATGTATTTGCATATTTTTCCAAGAACATGGCATTATTTGGTCCCATTCACATACTCATTCTAAATCTATACCTATAAAACAGCCTCCTAGCCTTTCGGTTTTCCACTCCAAATGCATGCAGTTAAACTTGCTTGGCTAAACCAAGGCTCTGTGCAGCTCTATTCAATGCATCTTTCTATTTGACACAGAATAAATGTCAAAACTATTGTTAACTTCTCTGACTACAGCATTCCAGCGGATTTCATACAGACTTTATAGTAGTTTCATGTAGGCCACATAAAGCCTCAGCTTGCTTACAAGAATGTCATGAGGGGCAGTGTCAAAAGATTTCTTGCACAAAGATATATGACACCTACTACTTCTCATCTGTCCAAAAGGCTTTTTATCCTTGAAATTAGATTAGTTTGATGCCATTTGTTCTTGACAAGTTCATGTTCACCGTTACTTAGCTCCTTGTTATCTTCTAGGTGCTTGCAAAGGCTCTGATTATTTGTGCCAGCATATTTCTAGGAATTAGAGTGGCTGATCTCTTCATTGTCAGGTCCTCCTTTCCCATTCAGTATTAAGACAGGGACTGCCTTTTTCCAGTCCCCTCAGCACCTTGCATATCTCCTGCAAATTCCAGTCACTTGTAACTGCTAACAGCTCTGAGACCAATACAAGAGAACTGTAATATCATCATAAAAAAAACAATGGAGCTTTGCGAGTGGAGCATTTAGAAATGGATTAAAATGGTGGACTTTAAATCTTTGGCTATTATAAGCCAAAAAGCTAAGAAGGAGAGAACCCCTTTTTTTCTTGGTAATATTTGACATGATGACCTTGAAGTTATTACTGCTTCCTTTGCTATCAGACGCATCTGCTCTAAGGGAATTAAGCACCATTGCTTTAAAATTTTCTAATTAATTAACATAAACAAGTTATACTCAAAGATATTGTTCTCAGCCTATACTTACTGTGTCTGCCCAAAGAACCCCATTAGCTCCTGAAAGATTGCTTTATTCAATTATATCCACAAAGCTAATAAAACATAATATGGCTACAGCCATACTAGTAAATTAAACTGTGCCAGGGCATGGGCAGAGGAACTCAATCATCAGTAGTGCTAAGATTTTATAGCAGCCCAATGTAGGCTTTTAGCCCACACCATCTAACACTCTTTCCCATGCTTTCCAAGCATGTTCAGAGAGTGTGGGCCAGGGATCACTCCCAAAGGCAGGCTATAAGTGGCCACTCTGTTTCTGAAAATGAAGGACTTTAATATGGATGAAGCCAGACTCTGCCTTTCAGGCTTCGCCCCACTGACATGATGTACTTATTAATAAGGCAAGTGCAATCCAGGGATGCAGCCACACAAGAAATCTTTACGAGAGAGAGAGCTAGGTTAACCATTTCCTCCCATGACAAGGTACACCACAGCAGCCTGGTAGTATAACTGTCCAGAGTATTTCCTAAGTGGTTTATTCACATTACAGAACTTTTACATAGCATAATTTCAAAGGCTATTTGGGGCACCTCTTAATCTGTTCCATATTAGCACTGTTATGTTTTCTTTTTTCCCCCACTTGTATATTATCAAACAGCTTAAAGCACTATTCCATTAATTTATCTGCTGATGACATGAGCTTGGGTAAGCAGTGTTAAGTAATTTTTCAATTTGATGACACTTTGGCTCTGATATTTACATCCATCTCCTGCCATTAAATGATATTTGCAGCTAAGCCCTTCAGAATTATGTGATTTCTACCTCCTTGATATCTATAAGTCTTATGAGTTGATCACCACTATAAATGAGTGCTACAGAACCACAACCTGCAACAGCCTACCTCAGAGTGACTCCTGGCTGGCTGCTGAATTGCCAAGATTTTGGGATAAAACTGGCTGTCAAAATAAGCTTTTCTGGAAAGCCAGTTGGACCTATCTGAGGATCCACTGTTTTCTGACACTGACCTCTCCCCCTGCTGTTTGGCAGCAGAACATTATACTTCACTCTAGTCCAATTTGTCCCATCTTGTTGCCTATTTGTTGCTCCATTCAAATACTTGTGCTCTACCAGGGAATCTGCAGTCTTACTCTTGCCCCAGCTATCAACACGGCATACAGCACCCTACCACATATTTGACAAGAAGACACAGTAGTCGAAATGGCAGCACAGATGAAAAGCTCACTCAAGCCTCCAGAATAAGTACATCTCTAACTCTCCTTGGTTTCAACCTCCCAAATCTTTTATTATCAGCTTTGTTGTGCCATGATTTGTGGTTGGCATAAAGAATTAGTCCAAAGGCAGTGACTGACAGCTTCCTTTGAAAAAATTGTACCATCTGGCAAAGAAGATTTGCCGTACCATGTTATCCTAGTCCTCTGGAGCATTTTTGCTTTGTCCTAGGCCGATAAGCAGATGTGGACAGGGTTTGTGAGAGAATCTGAATCATAGATGGGGCTAAACTGGCCATGAAGAAAGGAAGACTTTAAATTAAAAAACTGAAAAAAAAAAAAAATAAAAGAAAAAAAAGGAAAAAAAAAAGAAAAAAGAAAAAAAGAAATCTTTTACTTTGGGATAAATTCAGTTAGGAAATAGCTTCCCAGTGGGAACAATTGAGAGAAAAACTTCGCTAGATGTTAAATGGGACTCAATTTGTTTACAGGAAAGGTTCAATGAGATCGTTGCCCAGAATAACAAGGGACCAGATTACATGACCTAGGGAATCCTTTCCACACCCAAGTTTCTGTTCTTTTTAAACTATGCGCATGGAAAACGCAGTGTTTTGCATGTAGCTTTGACATGCATACAGGACTCTTTTTTTTTCTCCCTTTTGCAGGAGTTCAGAGAGCTATTTAATGTGTTAAATGCTGCTAAACTATGTCACCTATGGCATTTTTCTGCTTTCCAGTAGATGAAAAGGCTTCTGTTCAAAAAGAAAACTGCAATATGTGCTGCATGAAATGCCAGCTGGGGGTGGAAGAAGAGATTGTAGTGATGGCAGGTACTTGATTTAGCTCTGCATCAATAAAACATCCAGATTTATAAAAGAGAATGTGATGGAAAATGTCTTAATGGCACTACAATTGTAACAGTACATTGGTCCACTCACCTGTAATTACTTCAAGGATGTTCTGCTCTTTTCCTTGTGACGCCAGCAAATTTAATGTGGCAGTCTCAGTCTTTCTTATTTAGCCACTAGTAAGTTACAGCAGATACATGCACCTACTCCTTAACATATTAATGAGTCCTTGAGCATACACTTTGTCAAGTATTGTAGTACCAATACTTAAGCTCTGTGAATGTGGAAGGTGTTTCTGAATATCTGTGTTTAAAAAAAAGGATAGTTTGCCTTTACAAGGAAGGAATGATGTTTCCATCTCCAGATAGTGTGCATTCTTGCAAGCAAAAAATTAAGGGGTGAATCTTGACTTCAGACATAGATCTCACCCATTCAAAGCCGTCATGGAAATCAGCATGTGAACTTAATGTTTTTCAGGCAAACTTCCACTGAATTCAGTTAGGAAGTAAGATCCATAAGGTTTGGCCCAGCCATTTGCGTTTCAAGATCTGAGTGAAGACTTCCATATCTGGCCCTATTAATTAGATCAAATTTTCAAACCCTATACACACACTTCTGTTTTTCTCCCTTTCATGTAGTTGTACTGAAGCCAACTAGGTTACACTCTGATGGGTTTTGACTATTCATATGTGGACTCCATCAATAGCAAGTGTCATCAGGTCATTTGAATTGACTTTTCTGCCTATCAGTTAGTGTGGGTCAAATGACACATAATAAATTGTTCCTTTTAGATAAACTGTTCCTTTGAATGTACCCAAAGAAAGATGACTTGTCTTCACCATAGTATCTTAGCAAAAAACTTTTTTAACTTACAACTTATAAAAGCAAACTTAACTCAGCCTTGATATCCTTGGAGATTAGAGAAGCATCATAGGAATATCATGTTACTTAGAAAAGCAAAATACCTCTAAAACAAGCACAGGTGCTAATATCAGTTGAACAAAGGTGCAGATGCTGCTGTAGTGGACAGTCCTGCTCAAATCCCTTCTGTTCACATGCCTCAAGTTTCCCCAGGTCAGTACTGGTGCTCCTCTTCCTTTCTGGTCAACTTGCCTAGGGAATTGTATCAGTGGAAAACTAATCCACAAAAGAGTACAAAATTTTCTGCCAGTTTAAATCTGTGAAGTGGCTCAGCACAGTCCCACATGAGTGCTAGTGAAAAAGAAGGGGTGGAAGGGGACAGCAGTAGAGACAAGTCAGGATCACCTCTTCCAACAGCAGACGGTTGTGTGAGTTTTTTGACTGTGACATGCGACTGCACCTGAAGTGTCTGTTCCTGTTCCTCCTCCTCCTCCTCTCCTTGATGAAGCTCATATGTAGAGCCTTTGATGTCAGTGGAGTTATTTTGGTGCAAACTAGGCGTGAAGGGAAAACAAGCCGCGGTGTCCTACATAGCAGTCTGCTGGCAGAGGCAGTGATAGTACTGAAGAGTCCTGACTCAGAGTGCTTCGCATTCACAGAAATTTCTTCTCCAAAGTTTACATCACATGAAAGCTTTTTGGCCTTCTTATTTTGACACCTGGCAATCAGTCCTTGCAGCTGCTACAGCTGCTCTCTTTGTCAGAAGTATAAATATAGCAGAAAACAATAGCCAGGATACTGTCAATAACCAGAAAATAACTCTGGCTTTATAAATTATTCCCTTGTTCTGATTGTATTTTAATGGAAGTATATTACTGAAGTGGGGTGTTTGACTCTGTTCCCACTGTAGGGTTTTTTTTCACATGATAATAGTGTAGCCACTCAATAAACCTTTCAAGGTTTACAGGTGTAGTAGCAAAGTAAACCTAAACCCTTCCATTCTCCTTTATTGGCCACAGCCACATCCAAGCAGTGTTCAGGGCAAACATTCTTCCTCTGGTCTGGCCAGGTTTCCCTATGGCATCTAAATCTCTCCTTATTCCGTATCATCAGCCTCCATGAGGTCTTGTAAATCCTGCTGAGGAGTGGCACTATGTTCCAGGTCCTCCGATTATGAAGTTTTCTGATCTTTAACAGAAGACCTGGACTGGCAACAGGTCGACCAGAGAAGTTGTGAGGTGTTCAAGGCCAGGTTGGATGCGGTTTTGAGCAACCTGGTCTAGTGGAAGGCGGCAGAAGGTTGAAACTAGATGTGCGCTAAGGTCCCTTCCAACAAACCATTCTATGATTCTATGATTCTGTGCATGTTCCAGAACAAGCAGCAAGAGACCAAAGCAAGGCCCACAATGGCTGCAATTTGCTAGTGAGCACCTGAGCGGATGGTCTGAGCAAAAGCTCTTCATCCCAACCTGGTCAACCAGGTGGATTCTCAAAGCCTGTTCCACCACACCAGAAAAGTGCTGGGGTCAATAGGATCTACAGAGAAGGGTCCCTCACTTCTTTTCAAGTCTGCTCCAAATCTCCAAGAGAAGATTTCTTCTCTGCCAGAAAGTAGGTGATATATTTCTCAGAGCTACTCAACCTCTCCAAGGTGTGGCACTAGCACACTTTGTGATCCACCTACTGAAGGAGTAGGATATGCAACTCAATGAAGAAAGAATGACAATAACCAAAGCGGTACAATCTTCCAGCACCTGGAGCTCATCTTTTCCTACTAATACCTTTGGAAAAGGAAGGATTGGCAGCCTGAACACGCAGGCTTCCTTCCTACAGCCAAGGCACTTCGGTCTCTTGGTCGGTCCTGCTTGGTAACAAACGGTTGGTAGTCTGGTAGCATCTTCATGAGTGTTTGGTATGCAGAGAAGGTCTGGAGGTGAGGGAAAAGCCCTGGTGCTCTGACAGCATGCAGATGAGAGCATACTTTACCCATTCAAAATGGAACAGAGCTGTCATCATGGTTCACGGCCCCCATTAACCCTACCATGTTCAAGCAGAGACGTACTCACATAGACACCCTCCCTGCAGTGTAGAAAATAACTTGCACCCCCAGACACATCTTTACAAGTCTGCCAGCAAGCACAGGGTAACGGACACAAGAGCGGCAGCGCTGCCATTATCTACAGCACCAGCTCGGTACTCCACCTCTGCCAAGTGCTGAGCATTGATTTCAGATTTTATTATTTAATGTGGATCTTCCATCTGCAAGGCTGTGCAGACTTGTGACTTTTACACCTGAGGTGCTGGAGCTGGAAGATGGTAGCACAGCCAGCAAGGCAGATTAAAGAGCAAGCCGGCGACACTCCACCTAGGATGCCTGCTGTGAATTCACTTTTTTCTCTGATAAGTTATAAGAGGAAACATTTGCAGTGTGTCTCAGTGACATCTCTGAGAATAATCCCCACTGAGCCCCTTCCTCACTGCTTCTTAAAAAGGCACTACCCACCCTTATGTTTGGAAATCTGTTTCTAAGCAGCTTTACCTCATTTCAGATAAGTTTTACATTAACAGAGCTCCAACATCCCCAGCAGCAAAGTTATTAATACATCCTAGGTCACTCCCCCAGACCATGCTTTCCTCCCCAGTCCAAAACCAGTCACACTATGTAACAGCATATTGCAGAGCAGCAAAACAGCCTTGGCCTCTTTTTGTTTCCAATCAGAACAACACCTTTCGATTTAGTATTTAGCTCATGTCTGCCAAAAAGCAGCACGTACTCTGATACTGGATAGCATAATGCATGGCCCAATTTACTAATATGATATTATAAATTAGAATTATAAATGTGGATCAAAGCTGATGTCACTTCAATTCACATCATGCAGATACCATCAAAACAATGCATCTTCCGTGAAATAATTCAATATCTTCAAGTTGCAGGAAAGGGACTATTTGCTTATAGCATGCATCTCTCCTTTATTTTAATATAACATTAAATATGCACAGTTAAGCACTCAAAAGTCAGGAAATGAGACATGCAAGGCTCATAGAGCTTTAACTCTGCCTCCTTGAGGATATTAATTATGTTGTCATCTTTTATCAGATCATTGCATACTATTTCTTAAATAATCTTTTGCCACAACCTTTCACATAGCTATACGTTTCAAAACAGCCCAGGATGGCTCTGCTAGAGACCACAGCAATTTATAATGACAAGAGGACAGGTTGAGGGATTCACATTTCAATTCTGCCTTTGACTTCCCTGGCTTCCCAGAGTTAAAATATGCAACTCAAACAGTTAAAATACCACTTGCGTTTCACTGTTGTTCATCCCCAGATCGAAGCAGTGCTCCCTGTGCTGCAATCTGTTACCATCTGATCTCAACCTTTCAGGTGGTGTGGAATTCTACAGTCCCTCTGCTCACACCCTGAGAAGGATGTGCTTGGGTACTTGAGAGTAATTTGGGTACCCTTCTGAATACTCACAGTGCTGCTGCTTCAGACCAGAAAGCTGTGAAGGCATCAGACCCTTTTTGTTCATGAATCTCCCATCACACTGGGAAATGGACTGAATTCAGGGTTATACTGAAAAGGTGTTTTTTTTCTAAAGGAAAGTAATTTTCAGGTTTCCTTCAAAACATTAGAAGTAGTCATCAGTCACCTCAGCACCACACACATAGTTAACGACCTTCGGCTGATCTTCCACTGTTATACCAGTGGGAAAACATAATGAATGGAGTTCTCTTAAGTTATTGGACCCTTTAAACCCTCTCCTCTGCAATATTTTAGTGATTGTTCTGCAACTTTTTTTTACTGCTGTGCTGTATGGCTCCCAGTGAGAGGCAAAATGACTTCTTATTTCATTTGGGTTGACCTTTTTCTTTTAGGAAAATTAATATGACTGAAGACATGCCTCCAAGCATATTCAGGTTGCATCTAAATTGCCCTGCAATAACACCCTCAGTGAGACCATACTCCCCAACCATCCATCCAGAGACTGGTTTAGGTTGCCTGTAAGAGTGCAGCGTGAGCTACCTCATCTGGTACCCTGGGGACAAGGGCTCTCAGGCCAAAAACCATGCCCCTAAAGGGATGAGGCATCCACAACAACGATGGGGCACCACTTAAGAATAAGCTGTCTCTCTCTCCCTGGTAGTGACATCCACTAATACAACAGTGTCGTCCTCTCCCACAGACTATTAACCAGGTCTTCACCAACTTCTCCCCTTGTCTGTGATCTGTTCCAAAACTGACCCTGAAAACCCAGCGGAGGAGTTTTCCTGTTCCCTAAGTACCATTATCAAAGCAGAACACCAACAGGCCACTGTAGAGCATCCTACATGTCATCCTATATATGGATGTTCTATACGGACATCCTACATATGACACCCACATGTGATGCTCTCAGTGAAGTGTGCCCAGCAAAATCACTTGCAGCATGAAGTTAGGCTGGAAGTACCCTTGGCATAGGATCTCAGGAGGATAACAGAGCTACCTCCATTATGGCAAGTCTGCCTGCTTTTGAGATTTCTGCTGCTTTTTCTGGCTTTCTCACTCCCTGCATGCAGCAACCTGCAAAGCATGCAGAGGCAACAACATCAGAGTGATGCAGAGGACCCTGCTTCTCTAGGACAATACCCAGAGCTGAGGGTTATGCTTAGCACAGAAAACCCAGGTATGAAAATAGAGTAGGATGTGTCTGCTGAGTTCCCCTGCAGGAGTTTGTGGCGATAGATCACATCTGCACGTGTGTTTTATCCATGTCGTGCAAGATGGACCTTTGAATCCAGCCTTCAGGTCTTCAGTATGAAAGCAGATATGCTGTATCCCAAAGGCAATATCTAGGAGTGCTTTAAAAAAAGCAGGGTAGATCTTCCCCTAAAGCCATTGCTGACTGCTGCTTGGTCTAATAAGGGACAGTCCTATTAGCAAAAACAGATTTTCACTTTCTAGAACAAAGATGATGATGAATCTGAATCCACAGACAAGGCAACCTTTAGAGAACAGCAATTATAAGTAAGCACTTTCCTGTTTGCTAATAGCACATACTCATAATGAACCTCACTCTATGAGATTAATAAGCCAGAGGCATGTGTCTGTCAGACCCAGTACTAAGTAACAGAGAAAGCACTTAGCTATCCAAGAAATAAAGGTACTGCATGAAAGCTTTTCAGTTCAGAAATACTATATATATATAGTAACAAATGTTAGCAAGCAAAGAACAAAGGTGAGGAAGATGAAGGGAGAGGAAGACATGCTAGCAAACAAAGGTAAGAAATTTAAAGAATGGAGAAGGAATAGAGGAAAATGTAGTCCAGTCCTTACACCACAACTACTTTAAATGAACGGCCCAGATTTCTACCAGTAAACAAAATGATTCCAGAGGCCAGCTGGTCCAACTAAAAGAGCTAAATGTCCAGATTTTTCTGGGTAGAGCACTCATTGCTTTGGGCCAAAACCATGACAAAGAACACTGGTAACAATTTCCTAGCATGGAAGATATCAGGACATTGCTCAAGCTCAGGGCTGCTAGTAGACAGAGAAATCAGAAAAAGGAAAAGAAATGGAGGAGTGAACAAAAAATAGCCTTCTCAGATCTAATATTTACTTTTTTTCCATTCATCTAATCCCTCCCCTGTCTTCAGTTGCCACAAGGAAGAAAACCAGAACACACGAACTCCAGTGTTTTGCCCTTTTTTACAGCTAACAAGGCAGGAAAACCAAGTTGACACAAAATGTATCCCCGCACCTGAGTTCTGCACACCTTTATGCTTGCTCCCCAAAGGCCAGCATTACCATAAGAGATACTGGGCTTTTGCTGAATATAAGGATTACATTTTCTTTTTTCTTATCATAAATTGGCCTGATCTTGCAGACTTTGTCTTTTTCTTTCAGCATAACTCTTTTTTCCAAAGGAGATAATTAAGAGAAGTGTTGCTAATTCTCCCTTACTATTATCAGAGGGACAAAATCTGCTCCAAGTCCTCATTTGTCAACATTGCTCCAGGCCACCAGAGAAAGAAGCAAAACCCAGCCTGATGCTAACACCATAGTGAGCACAGTCACAGGAACTGAAATTAGAATGACACTGCTTGAAGGACCATAAAGCAAGATCACTGAAATACCCCTGCCTTCTTCCCCCTGCTCCCCCTACACACTAAAAATGTACAAACCCTGCACTGAACATCATGTGATGAAACTTATAGCAGACTTACAGTACAAGACCTGACAAAAAAGTCGGAGGGGAACTTGTTATAAAAGCAAGCAATGATAGGACAAGGGGGAATGGCTTTAAACTGACAGAGGGGAGATTCAGATGAGCTCTTAGGAAGAAGTTGTTCCCTGTGAGGGTGGTGAGGGCCTGGCACAGGTTGCTCAGAGAAGCTGTGGCTGCCCCATCCCTGGCGGTGTTCAAGGCCAGGTTGGACGGGGGTTGGAGCAACCTGGTCTAGCGGAAGGTGTCCCTGCCAATGGCAGAGGGGCTGGAACTGGATGATGTTTAAGATGTCTTCAAACCCATTCTATGATTCAATGACTTAATAATTCTAGGATTACTGAAACTGGACTTCTTGTTGCTGGAACACACTGAGAGTTTGGCTCCTTTGGTAATAAAATGTGTTCAAGACTAAGGACCACCAGCTGCAGGTTAAAATACTCATTGATAGATTAACACAGCAAGGAAAACCACATGGGCTTGAGATGGATGAAGTATTTCTCAGTCTTTAATGAGGGAGACAGAAGACCAATCCATCTACTGACTGGATGTCGAAAGAACAATATGGGCTCAGCAGCCTCATGGGAACCCAGTAAATAGCAGGGCCAGAACATGATAGGTAATTCCTCACAATGCTGCTAAACTCCTGAAAACATGAGCACGTTTCAGTCTTTGTCTGAAGCAATGCTGCAAAATAACTATTATTTGCTCTTTCCCAATCACTGTTTGAGAAGCTAATTGGTACTGCACATATGACTGTTTTAGCAGTTTAAATGCAATGACATCCAAAAAGAGAGCCCTCCATTAATACAATATTAAAACAAACCAACTACAGACTGGCAACCTTAATACACCCAAGGTATCTGGGGCTTTTTAGCATTCAAGGGGCACAACAGCCAACAAAACAGAGCTGAACTACAGTACAGTTGCTTTTAAGATGAAGTCATAATTTCATTTTATTGTGGTCCTTTGTATTGTGCAACGTTACTTAGTAACATCTAGTCTTTATCTACAGACTAAGTTTTCATATAGATGTGGAAAGAATTATGTTTTTTGCACTTAATGATGGGTACAGAAATGGGTCTCTTCTAGAAAGACACATAACTTTCAGACTTTGAAAAGTAAATATTAATACTCTTACCTCCTTTGTGTTTCACAGTGACTTCTCAAGACCTGTTCCCATCCCACTTCCACAGGAGCTGAACTGCTCTCTACAGAGCATCTCTACAGGAATGGCAAAATTAATTTCACTCCCCCCCTGTCCTCGCCTCCTCTGGTTGTCTCTTAATTGAGTATTTAAGGAACAGACCACATGGAGAAATCAGCAGCTTCCCACCCTCATGCTGAATTTTGAGGTGTCATTACTAATTATACACAGGTGAGCCCCGAGCCCCATCAAAAAGCCATGATTTATATTTTGTAAATTATAAATGAGGAGTATTGTTCGCATGGTTGTAGGAAGAGCTGACAGCATCTGGCAGCCAGGTGAGGTCAAAAGCAGTTAGATGCTCAAACTATTACTCCCCCAAAAAGGCAGCTGCACAGCCTATGTAGGTTTTTTTACTCCCTAAGGGGTGGGTTGGATGCCATTACATATAAGGTGACTTGTCATATGGTTGATTTTAAATAAGTGTAGATATGTGCATAAGATTAACTGCATTACAGGAAGCTTTCAGGGAGTTTCAAATCACCATGACAACCCTGGTTTTATATCCAAGATGATTTTATATATATAGCAGGAAGGGTGTGCGTGGCTCGTGTCAGGATAACGAGGACTGATGGGTCTCTGCGCCGGGGAACTTACAAACTGAAATAGGCATCATGGAACATGGAGCATGTATAGGAGGGGCAGTCAGGAGGGCATGCACAAGGGTGGAAAACAGACCACAAGTGTTTTCCGCAATGACTTAAAAACTCAGCTAGATGAAACCATAGTATGCACATGTGATTTCTTAGTTTTTATCAGAAGAATGGAAAAAACCCCATTGCTTTCTCTAAATAATGCTGATCAATGACATTTGACTCCCACAAGACACACAGAAACAGCTGAGTCTTGCAGCATGTCCTGGAGAATGTTTATTCCCCTTGAGGGAAAGGTTTGATTGGAGATTTCTAAAGCATTGGGAGTGCATTGCCAATGCACTGTCTTCCAAGAGGCACACAGAGAGAGAGCACCACTGGCCTCCGCTCTAGGTATGCAGCACAGATGAAACAAGGTTATCTTTCAGGCAGGGAAATCCCAGGCCATTTCAATAATTTATATATGAGCTCAGCTGAAGGAATCTGATACGAAATTGTCACCGTCTGTTGAACAAACTGTGTTGAACTGTTGAACAAAGGGATATTTTCGCATCTGGCATTACGCAACAGAGGCCCCATACAAGCATCTGTGCAAAGCCAGGATTTGTAATT
Source organism: Coracopsis vasa (assembly GCA_026283785.1). NCBI lineage: Eukaryota > Metazoa > Chordata > Aves > Psittaciformes > Psittacidae > Coracopsis > Coracopsis vasa. Next base: position 27,775 of record JANHGB010046566.1, read on the forward strand.
GTGTTTCATAGCAAGCATTTCTCCTGCTATTTCACTGCTCGAAGTGTATCTATTACCCAGTCTAACTTCAACCAAAATGCTATTTTTGCTAATAACATGTGTAAAGGTAATCTGATAGCTTTTTTTTTCCCTGCAAAGGATGATTACAAGAAATCATCTTTTGTTGGGAAAATCATCATCTTTGTGCTCATCGATTCCCATATTTCATAAAATGCACCTGAGACCACGCTGTGGCCCAGAGGCTAAATGTTGTGACACAGCTCACATCCATCTATTAACCTCTCTTAGGCCCTGAAGATGGGTTTCTATGTGCAGATCACATACTGGGAATAGTTCTTGGCCTATGTCAGCTTGTTCACTGTGGCCAGGAATTGTCCAGGCTACCGCCAGCCAGCATGAGCCCCATGTGTGCCAACGACATGCTAACAAGTGACCAGCATGGACCAAGAAGCATCTGCACCTGCAAACGTTGCATGGTACGATTTAGTACACAGGGATGGGTTCAGACTGTACTTTATGCACTAATGTACGCTGGGCTTATTTTACAGTCCTCATACACAGACAATTTCTGGATGTTATAAATAATGGTATCTTAATTCCTCTGGATGATGTCTTTTTCTGGGTGCTATTTTTTTCCACTAATGTATTAAACTATTGAAACATTGCTATATCAGGGGAGAGTGGGAACTGGCAGTAAAACTATTTAAAAGTTAGCTATTTCTTTTATCTGTAATCATAGATCTGTTCTGCTTTTTATTTCTATGTACAGCTCAGTATCCAGGCAGTTTTCCTACCCATCTGCTGTGAGGAGCTGCAATTCAGAGGACGATTTCAGTTTAAGATGGCTGCTCTCATAGAAAATAAATACATACTGTGGACTGCCCTGATATTTGGACTTCCTATGTCCCCTTCCTTTCATCTCAAAGAAAAGTCCTTCACTCTCAAGGGATGCAGTCACTCTTTATTTGTAAGCAGATGCAGTAGCTATGAAAGGAGTGTGCTCCAGCTCTACCAAAAGTCATTTTTTGGCTGAAGGAACTACAAACAGTAAATCTAAGACTTCTGTTATTTACAGACTAACTGGTCTTAACGTCTTGTGAACACTTGTGCCCCCAATCACCTTCTTTAAGAGGAAAGGAGAAAGCTTTTTTTCCCCTCAAAGGTCCCTGACAACAAATACAGATACAACATCTGCAAAACTACCAGCGTTTGTCTCTACTTTCTGTGGCTGCTGTAAACCTCCGACTGCAAAGGGCTCTATGAAGTTTGCAGCCAGGTTTGCCCAACCCTTCGACCTGGTAACAAGCACCAAACTGAACTTAGTACATTTTACTGCACTGCAGGTGCAGGTTGAAAAGTCAGAGTGATTTAAAATGCATCTCCGATGTTGCAACATGGAAACAGCTCCTGAGAGACAGAGAAACTCTTCAAAATAGCTTCTTGATTCATTAGGAACAACAGCAAGGTTGACACATCCCCCACATTTCATCCCACCCATAGATTCATTATAGACACAAGAGAGATGCAGGCTCTGAAGAACCGAATTCCTTCCCCCACCTTTCTTCCCTGCAAAGCCTCTTGCTGGATTTTATCTGTAACTTCAGCAACAGCTTGAATTACTGTGTAACTTGACAAGGTGATTTATCATAGCTTGTTGCATTTTCCTCAGAACATCCCAAGCAGATGATATTATGATAAAGGGGGTGGGGGGGATAAGATGTAGTCACTGTACATGACAAAAGCTCATTATTAGGGCATCACAAAAAAGAAAAAGATGATTGGGACAGATAATGACATCCAGTGCTGAAGACATTAGAGAAAAGAGAAAACCAGGCAACTGAACCAGCAGAGTATTATAAAAATAGGACTGGGAAGGACCTCTAACCCATCCTTCTGCCTGAAGGCAGGCTCAGCTCTACCTATGTAAGCCCCGACAGATGTTTTGTAAGTGATCATCCACAATAATAATAATGCACTGCACTAAGTAATCATTTGCAGAAACATCAGTAGAATCATGAGAAGCCACACGCTGTGCCATAACTGCTGATTAAACTAAATTTAAGAAGGAAGAAATAGCTTGCCATATTGCAAAAGAATAAAAACCCCTTGGTGATATAGAAAGAGCTGACTACATGTATTCAAGGCGCTTGGGGAGTTGGACTGCGAAAGAAGGTATTTGCTTTCTCTCCAAAAGTGTCTCTGCATTGGAATATTATTCTCCTCTGAGCTTGCTTTGAGATAGTGCTCATTACATCAGTTTGCTGCCATATTTAGAGATAACAATACTGTATAACTAGGTCTTAAATGTAAGATTAAATGTTTTTCTGTTTTACACATCCATCTGGTAGAGCTTCAAAATGTCAGAGAGAAATACAAGAATTCTGAAAATGCACTTAGAATCCCAGAAGTTAGGAGGGCAAGGTGGATTTGAGCTTACATCTCAGCGGGTTGGCTTATTTATTTCAGGCACCAGTGTGAAAGCAAGTTCCAGCTTTATCTGTTAGATCAGACACAGAGTACAATGGTCTGCATTTTATGACCCTGGCAGAGAGCTTGAGTCTATCTTTTCTGAAAGTCTGGAAAATTATGGAGCATGTGAAGAAGCTCTTTAAAACCTGTAAAGTAGACGAGTAGGTAGCTGACCTACAATGCACAGTCCTCTTTTAGTGCTTATTTCACTGATCAGTAGGGAGAGAAAAATAACTCTTCTTGAGCCAGTGGTGAGTCAGAATAAAAGAAAACAAACCCACGACCCCACAGCCTGAAAGCCACAATGCTTGAAGATGAAGTTACCCCTGTGTCACTGCCAACATGGCACCTGAATGCAGCTTCAACTCTCAATGGTGTCCATGTGCCCAGCACTACAGGAAGATAATCACACAGCTACTGGTATGACCAATTTAAAATTGCTTCCTAAGCCACATCCTTCATTTCAGGATACCGGTTTCACATTGGCATAATTCACTGAAGCCAACACAGCTCACAAAATGAATAAATAAGACACAAAAATATATTTTTAAAATATAAATATATATTACAGATATAAAAAGCTATTATCCAGTGCTGTTGTTTCATGTGGGCACTAGTGCTACAGTGAGGAGCAGGCTGAGGATCAAAAAGGGTTACAGAGCCCTGAGACTGGCAATAAAGGACTCTGGACCCCAGGAACTTTTTTCATCAACCCACCTGGTCAAAGGGAAGGGTTTGGAAAGGGCCACAGCCAATGGTTCTGCTACTCAGAACATGGGACTCACTTTGAGAAACCTGGTCTGCTGGAGGCTGATGGGGTCCCTCTGTCAGAGAAGCGGAAGAGCATCTTTGGTCATACGCTTGCCAAGCTGCTGAAGAAGGCTTTAAACTAAAGTCACTGGGAGAGGTGAACCTCAATCCATCCCAGTTTGATGCCAGTACCAGTGAGAGATGCCCAGAGCCTGGAGAGGGATTACAGGTCAGCAGGAGAGCACCTAAAAAGCAGCACAAAGAACTTCCTGCCACTCCAGCCAGTAAGTCAGCTTCATCAGGGGTCCAACTTCAATGCCCCTTCTATACAAATGCACGTAGCATGGGGAGTAAACAAGAGGAGTTAGACGTGTCCACACTTGCAGGGCTCTGATCTTACTGGCATCATGAAGACGTGGGGGTATGGCTTCTAAGAGTGGAGTGTTGGAAAGGAAGGATAAAGGTTCTTCAGGAAAGACAGGCTGGGGTGATCAACAAGGGGGTGTCACTCCCTATGTCAATGACCAGCTGGACTGCATGGGGCAATGCCTGGGATGGATGAGGAGCTGACTTAGGGTCAGGATTATCCTTATGGGTCAGGATTAGAGGGAGGGCAGGGACAGGTGACATTACAGTGGGGGTCTGCTAGAGGACACCTGACCAGGAAGACTGAGAGGATGGGGCCCTCTAAAGACAGATAGGAACTGCCTCACAGCCAAAGCCCTGGTTTTCATGGGGGACTTCAACCACCCTGCTGTCTCTTGGAGGGACAACAGAGCAGGGCATAAGCAGTGCAAGAAAGATAGGGAAAATGTGGGTCCTCTCTATGAGGAAATGGAAAAACTGGTTACCTGGGATATGGAGAAGGCTGAGGTACTCAATGTTTTTTTTTTGCCTCAGTCTTCACCAGCAAGTGCTCCAGCCACACTGCTCAAGTTACAGATAGGAAAGGTAAAGAATGGGAGAAGCAAAAACTGCCCACTATAGGAGAGAATCACGTTCAAGATCATCTAAGGAACCTAAAGGTGCACAAGTCTATGGGACCTGCTGAGAGCCACCTGCAGATGCCAAAGGAACTGGCAGACGAAGTGGCCAAGCCACTACCCATCCTATTTGAGAAGTTGTGGCAGTCTGGTGAAGTTCCCACTGACTGGAAAAAAGAAAACATAATCCCCAGTTTTAAAAAGGGAAAAAAGGAAGACCCAGGGAACTACAGGCTGGTCAGTGTCACCTCGGTGCCTGGCAAGATCATGGAACAGATCCTCCTGGAAACTATGCTAAGACATATGGAACATATGAAGGTGATTGATGACAGCCAACATGGTTTCACTTAGGGCAAATTGTGCGTGACAAATCTGGTGGCCTTCAATGACAGGGTTACAGCTTTGGTGGATAAAGGAAGAATGACAGGAAACATTTTTTGCCCTACATCTAGCAACTAATTTTAGTGTTGTGTTAATACAGAATATTATTTAATTCCTCCCCTTCCCAGCTCCTGCATTTTATGTACCTGTCCCTAAGCTCTTTTTGGAAGATTTCCATAAGGGATAAAGGACTGGTCCCTGGTTTAAAGATCAAATGTCATGGTCCTGTTTAAGTACATACAACTAAACACACCCAAACAAGTGGCCACATCCAAGCTTCAGTTTGGTACCTGGCATGTGCTGAGTCTCAGACCACATCTGGGAATGGCACAGTTAATCTGGCCGAAACTGTGTCAGAGGCTTTGCTAAAAATCCTGGGCCAACATCTGAGCCCATGCCCTGGCTGTATTTAGTTTACTAATATAGATGTAGTTTATTAGCTACAGTTAAAGCATATCAAAATGCTGCGGCTTTGTGAAGTTCAGCTCTGCCAGGACATGCTTGCTGGGGTTGATTCACAAATGGGCTCAGCTCATTGCAGCTGGAAATCAGTGATCCTTCCTGGTGGTCAGCTCTGCTCAATTGGGTCTTCATTTCCATTTTATTGAAAGTAGATTGCCAGCATGTGCTGCATATGCTAAACATAATTAAAGCCTCTTTCTTCAATTAAACCCTTTGTCTTTGATTAATAAGGCAGAATTCTGTCAAATCTCAGTATAATGCAGAGAAATGCATCTGCAAATGGCTAATATAATTCTTGTGCAAATGCAGGTCTTGTGAATTTGATTTCTTTCCCTTGCACCTTTATATTTGTGAGGCATTCACCTTCAAGCCATGCTGAATGAGATTGCTGTGGGTGAGCCAAGGCAGTGTGCTAGGAGTGAATTGTGTTCTTTGGCTGAGATGCTTTCAAAAGTTTTCATCCATTCTTATTTTCTTTAACCCTAAAGAAGACATTGTGCAACTAAAAGAATCTGATACCTTTCATATAGAAAATATCACTGTTGACTGGGTGCTCTCTGAAGATTGTATCCTCAGGCCTTTCTCCACTTTCATTTGATTCTTTTATGATTTGGTTCCTTATCACTGTTAATAGAAATGGAATCAAAATGTCTTAATTATGGAATGTGCCTGAATTAAAATACCATGAACAAAACCAGTTTAGGAAAAGCCAAAGGGAACTGTGTCCTTTAATCAGCTGGTTTATTAATAATGTAATAAATTCTCTCAAAGTCCCCTGAGGGCTCATGACTTTCTGATGGAAGATTTTGCTAGAGGGGTGTGAAAGGATCTTGTGCTCAGTGAGCCAAATTATGCTTGGGGCACTAGCTGGACTTGTATTGAAAAATATTTAAAACCAGGATTTGTGTCACCTTCAGGCCGGGATGTTTAAGCCAAAACCAAATAAATCATTTCAAAACCCATGTGAAATAAAACCATAAAATAAATACACATTTGGAGCTAGATTGTTCTTTTGGTCCACTTTCAGGTCAGTATACTTTCAAGGATGCTCAGGAAGTACTTCTGAGTTACCCTAATTAAAGTGAGATTAGGATGTGGCCATCGGTAACTCTATTTTGTGAAGATCATGCGTGAATGGGAAAGGAAAAAAACCCTGAAGAAAGCACTTGGCTAAAAGCTTACTATATATACACTTGTTTTTCAGAAAGTTTTCTATAGCAACCATCAATAAAGGAGTTGGGGTTTTAGAGCAACAGCATCACTGTATATAAAAGCTACAAATCAGTATGTTTTCTTGGGAAAAATTAATTTTGTCTGTAAATGAAAACTTCCACAGCAATTTTTTAATTGAAAAATTCTATTTTTCCTAAGAAATCACAAATTTTAAACTCCACCTTAGGACTCTTCTTGTTTTCCATGTGCATCAGAATAATGTTCACCTTTGTCTAGCTCTTTTTCCCCACTTCTTTTGCTCCTTTGCCATCAAAAATAATACCAAGGAAATCAAAGATGGCAATAAAATAATGAAAAAGTGGCAAAGAACTACATTATTTTTTATTTTATTACAGGTCTAAATGGAGATTAAAGAAGGTGAAGACATGGTGAAATGTAATTTCTTCAAATTTGGTTTTATGAACTTTTCAATGGAAAGATTAGAAAATCCATTTCATTTCTGTAAAAATATCACTTCAAAATACCAAACGTCTACATAACTTAGCCCCTCCTGTCCACCTCCCTCCGCCAGAATAGCTCAACTAAGGACTCACAGGTCAGAAAGATTTGTATTACTGAACACACGATATATATATATATGGAATATTCATATATATATGCATACACTGCACATTTCTGACCATCTCTGGTCATTTCTGATCATCCTCAGGTTCCTGGCTGTGAATTATCCCTTTCTGTTGTTAAGTTGGTTAATTTATTTCACTTCAAGAATTTAATAGTCTTGTGTTAAACAGCAGGTGTCCCAGTTTTTCAAGGAAACCATAGTTTGGAGATTCTTAAGAAAGCAAGAGTTCAACCAGTGTTTCCTGAACCACACCAGGGAACTGATCCAAATTAAAATGAAGACCAGCAAAACCCTGACGAAAACCTTTCCTTATAACAAGAGAAGTCTGCTAATCTGGCTTGTAGTATGATCTCATCAACAGTTTTGTTGTACTGTAAGCCTAAGACTTAGCCATGGTATACAAAGTACCTTCAAAAAGCAGCCCCTGGGTCAAATGTTGTGCCACTCCCATAAAAGACATGGACATGACATGGGGCACAAGTTAATAGTTATTGAAAGCTTTAATTTTTGCAGGGGTCATACATTCATTTTGTAAGAAACATGCTGCACAGAGCAATGTTTCATGGGTTTTTCTCAATGAAATTACAGATATTTACTGCAGCTTTCCCTCCCATCCACAAATGACCTGAACAGTACAAGCTCTTTGAACAATTTTTTGTGAGTCCTGATTATTTGCCTTCCTTTATAAAGCAGGAGAGTTTAAAGGATCACTGTTTACTCCACTATGGAAACTTTAGGATAACTAAATAGTTGTTGCTACACATACAAGATATGTCATATTTGCCTTGCTAAACTATTACAGAAAGAGGAATTCATAAGTAGGTTCTTCAGAAAGGTATCTAGTGTCCTGTTAAAAATTCCAAACAAATTCATAATTTCCTCCATGCTTTGAAGGCCACCAATATAGTTATGGGCTTGGGGCATATAATACTGAAAAAACGCTGAGAATTGGTTTCATTCAACGGAGAGAATGGCTAATGGAAGAACTTACTGCTTTCTTAATCTAAGGAGGGTATATAGAAGACAAAACCAGACTCCTTTGCAGGATGTGAGGCAACAGGCACAAGCTGTAACTGGGGAAAGCATTTTCACCTTGTGAGGATGGCCAGAAACTCAAGAAGGGAGGCAGAGTGTGTGAACCATACATCCTTATAAATATTAAAAATTCAACTGGATACAGTCATGAGCAACCTGATCTGAGCTGGACCTGCTCTGAGCACAGGCTTGGATCAGAGACCCCCAGAGGTTCTTTCCAGTCTAAATTA